>JBCEWC010002781.1:0-32744 GCA_038996855.1 Solanum aculeatissimum
TATTAATATTGCGACGGACTGCGTCGGTTTGTCCGTCGCTTTTTTAAGCGACGCAGTCCGTCGCTTTTTAGTCCGTCATTTTTTTACAATTTTTTAGTAGTGAAAATATGAAATCACAACTCATTCAATTGAATTTGTTCAAACTAAGGTTAATTATTGATCCGTTTATTTATTAATTTAGTTCATTTTAGTCCATCAAAATTTCATTTGACATGCTCCAAGTTAATTTGTAAGAAATGTTGCATTTGATCATACTCTGGAAGCGTTCGAGAACGTACTCGATCTTCTTCTTTTTTTTTCTAAAAAGTAGGAGAAATTAAGTTGTGAGTGCTTTCTCATGTTTTGTCCTTGTCAACTTTGCACTAACTTAATTTTACAAATGTGTTATATATAAGTGACAAATTGCTCACTTGATTTATGTCATGTGTATCACAAGTCACAACACAATTAAAGTGCAATCTACCTAACTTTTCCTTTTCCTATTTCCCTTTATATTATATGTTTTTATAACTGATATTTACTATTCTCTATGTTCCAATTTAATTAAACAGACACATGTTCATTTATAGACAATCCCAAAAAGAATGATAAACAAAAACACAATAAATAAAGGATTTCTTAATTAGGGCTTTAATCAGATTAAAAAAAAATAATTTTGTCTATTTTTATAATTAAAAACCTAAGTTTATAAATAAAATGTACTATGTACATATTATACTAATTAAGGTCTTAAATAGCATAATATTATATTTTTTCTCTTACTTCTTTGATGAATGTTTAATAATACTATTTTATTAACAAAATTAAAAATCCACAAAAGTGTACTTTCTGATTGAAAAAATCATCTATTTGAATTTTGAAGGATGTTTTTTGGAACATTATAAAGTCTTTCAATATTTTTTATTTTTGTGTCTAATCAAATTATGTCACAAAAATTAAAACGGAAGGAATTCATTTTATAGTAATCATTTGAAAATCTCGAGCTCTTTTTTCTTATCAATGCATGCAACACTACTACTGGTTAACACTGAGGGCTCGTTTGGTGTGATGGATAAGGAAAGATAATTATGAGATAATTTTTTAGGGGCCTTTAATCTATACACATTAAGTTTGCTAATCAGAATCTTACTATGCCTGCGGGGCCAAGGCACCTTGCGTGGCCAAAGATAATTAAAACTGGGTAAAATAATAATTTTGTGATAACTTATTCTATGATAAATAGTTATAATGATAAAAATATCTTGTCAAACTGTTTTTATATATCACTTTTTTACATCCTTTACTTTTTATGAATAATGCTCTTATAAACAAACTTATTCGTAGAAATTATATAATATATGTTAGCTTTGATACAACAAACCAAACATTTACTTAAAATATAATATCAGAATAATTAACCCCGACATAATCAATCTCATCATAACTTATTTCAAAACAAATGACCCCTCAATGAATATCTTTAGAAAATACTTTGATAATCTCAAATCTACAACCAAAATGTTTGTTTGTTCATGGGCTTTTGCTGTGGACTTCAGCCCCAATAACATATTTTGGGCCTAAAGACCTAATAAAAGCCCAATGGAATTGATCACCCAAGAAAACATGGGTTCAGTTTCAGTTGCTGAACACTAGATAAATTGGCGCATATTCTTTTGAAATCTGGTTTGATTTTAAAAAAAGGAATGAATTTACGAAGTTTTGAACTTTCTGAAGAACAAAAATGGCGATTAGGACACTTCTTCGCTCCAGAAGTGTACACTATTTCTCCAAAACACTCTTCCATAGCTATCTTCCTCCACCCAAAAGCACTCCATATTGTGTTTCTTCTTCCTTGTCTTCTTATCTTCCCGCCTACAATGGTTTCCGCCGCTATCTGTTCATGTCCTCTTCTACTGATGAAGAAACAAAATTGGAACCTGAAAAATACTCAGACCCATCTTCTCCAGACCTGGTGAATGAGATTTCTCGAATTCTTAGTGACTACAGAAGCCCACACCACGACATTGAGTCCGCCCTCAATCCATTTTCCGGCAGTATTTCAATCGACGTAGTTGAACAAGTCCTCAAACGTTGCAAAAATCTTGGATTCTCAGCACACAGGTTCTTCATGTGGGCACAAAAGTTACCAGGCTTTTGTCATAGTCGAGAAAGCTTTCACATTCTCGTTGATATATTAGGAAGTAGTAAACAGTTCCCCTTGATATGGGACTTCTTAGTTGAGATGAGAACAAATAGATCTTGTGAAATTACTCCCGAAATTTTCTGTCTTGTTTTCAGGGCTTATAGTAGAGCTGGTTTGCCAGCTGATGCAATAAGGGCCTTCAATAAAATGTCAGATTTTGGGATTAAGCCATGTTTAGCTGATCTCAATAAGCTTTTGCTGGCGCTATGTAAAAGAAAGCATACGGAGCAGGCGCAGGGGTTCTTCCATAGAGTGAAGGATGATTTCATCTCGAGTGTGAAAACTTACAGCATTCTAATCCGGGGATGGGGAGAACTAGGGGAAGTTGCTGAAGCACAGAAGCTGTTTGATGAAATGCTTGAAAGAGGGTGTGCAGTTGATTTGCTTGCTTATAATAGTATTATGGAGTCACTATGCAAGGCTGGTAAGATGGATGAGGCCTTCAACTTTTTCAAGAAGATGAGATCCATCGGATTGATACCTGATGCTTTTAGTTATTCAATTTTCATTCATGGTTATTGTTCTGTAAATGATATTCATTCAGTTTTCAGGGTCCTTGACCGGATGAGACGGTACAAACTTGTGCCTAATGTATTTACATATAATTGTATCATCAAAAAGCTTTGTAAGATCAAGAAGGTTGACGAGGCTTACCTCCTGATAGATGAGATGATTAGCGGAGGGGTAAGACCTGATTGTTGGAGTTACAATACAATCCTAGCTTCTCATTGTGATCACAATGAAGTTAACTTGGCACATAGGCTGATTTCAAGAATGGAACAAAACAACTGCCTACCAGATAAGCATACATATAACATGTTGCTTAAGATGCTTATTAGGGTGGGAAGGTTTGATAGAGTTGAGAAAGTTTGGGAGAGCATGGAAGACAGGAACTTTTATCCTTCAGTTTCGACATATGCTGTCATGGTACATGGTTTCTGTCAGAAAAAAGGCAAACTTGAGGAAGCATGTAAATATTTTGAAATGATGATAGATGAAGGCCTTCCACCATATACAGCGACATGTGACATATTGAGAAATAGACTAATAGGTCATGGATTTGCAGAGCAGACCGAGATACTTGCTGATAAGATGGAAAGGAGCACATCTAATTTAATTCAAGAACTGGCAAGCGTAATGAGAGGTAACAAGGCCTGCGTGAAAATAAAACATGATGAAGAATACTCAGATGAAAGTTTTGAGTGAAAGAATCTAATGATCTAGAATAATCTCAATTCCTTGGTCAAGGTGATAACTACTCTTGTCGCAAGTCGTTTATTGGCAATCATGCTGCATTTCTTTGTTTTCTGATAGGAGTGAGTGGTACTGACTTGGCTATTCCCACTGGAAACTCCTCGCTCAAATAGCAAACTATAGCCACAGAGGTAGAACCTTGGTCCGACCTATTATCTTGTGATGGCAAATTATAGTCAAGGTGACAATTTTGCCCAAGTGAGTTTCTTGATCTCTATATTTCCACAGCAAAGCCTTGATTATTTTTTATGGTCCGGCTGCCTTGTGGGTCCAGTTGCTCTTTACCATTCAATATGCGTAAATGACATCCTAGTTTGTAAAGATTTGGATGTAGTGCAATTGTGTTACAAGGTAAAGGAACGAAAGACATGTAGTTATCTCTTGGAGTCCACATTTTGTGTTGGATTCCTTGCATCCTTAAAGGACAAGATGAAGGCTATCGGTTTTCAAGAGTAAACAAGGGGGTTTTACCAGAAAGGGAAAGAAAATTTTTACAAGGGGTCGCAAGGTTAGCTTTCTAGTTGAATGATGCCTTATATGTGGTAACTACTGTTGGAATATATAAGTTAAGGCATACAAGAATCTTCTGTTGTACCAGGGCATATTTAGCACATAATTCTTTTGTGTTTGAATGGGACATTTGAAAATAAATGTTACTTGTGAGACATTTTCTGGAATTGCCATGCAGAGGAAAATAATCAACCAAGAACACGAAGTTCATTCCAAGATTCATTCTATTTTTTTCACTAGTGGATAGTGTAAGCACATGCAATAAACATGAACTACACCATAAAGTTTCACAATCGAAACCATACCTGTTACAGAAGATTGTTTCGATATTTGGCGAAGATTGTTTACATCTTCGTAGGAATCTACCATCTTAGTTCTTCATGGAGAAGAAGAGAGTTTATTGTGTTATATTTCTGGGTTACGGATGTCTCTCAAAAGTCGTGTGTTCTTTCAAGTTAAGAGTTCCTAACAATATTACGACTCTATATTTCTGATTACCCTTATGGAGATATCTGTCTTTTCTCTTATGTTATCATTAATACAATAAATATATAATATCCAGATTGACCCACATGGGTGATCCAATTTCAATTTCCATCAGTTATCAATTTGTTGTTTCTGCCATATATGCCTAGTTAATGGATCTAAATGTAACCATTATCCTTATTTCTACATTGTGAATGTATCACATCCAATATAGTCGGTGATGTGACTCGGAACTGTCATATGATCATTCCAGGTGTGACATCGAGTAGTTGTTTTCTTTGGAAATGACCACAGGTATTGTAAACGTTGGGACTTGGAAACCAAAGTTGGATTGATCAATCCACTAGACTGGACTGTGGATCATGTCCTATAGGTAAGGTGATGATGAAAATATTGGTTCAATATCAAATTTTTTCTACTCACTGATTCTCCCCATCCTCCTCCCTACCCCCTAAAAGGCGGGATATTAGTTAGCTCTCTGGTTAGGTGTCAACTATGAAACCAATATTCTGTAAATTTTGCATGAAGCATGGTAACTTTTGGATTCCTATAAACTACTTTTATCACACGTTATGTTGATCTTTTTCCCCTGAACGCCTTTACCATTCTTGAAGATATATCTATGTTAGTTTTTTGAAGTCATAAACAGATAAACTGCTTTTGTTCTGATATACATGAAGATACTTGTGTGATCATGAGTGTTCCTTAAAAAGCTAGTTTATGTAGTTGGTTACTCACCATATTACCAATCTGACACTGCTAGCAAGTGATCCAAGGTTAAAAATGGAAAAGCATACAGAAGCAGGGCATTGAAGAATATGTCACATTGGCCAGCCTCCTTTCCGTTCTGTGAAGAGGCTACATGAGTTATGATTGTTGCACAAACCTGTCATAATTTAGTGAAGAGCTTTACTCAAATTTGTATTTGAAGGGAAGCCTTGGAGTAACTAGTAAAATTGCAGTCATGTCACTAGGAGATCATAGGTTTAAGCTTTGGAAACAACCTCTATAAGGCTGAGGCTGACCCTTGTGGTTGGATCCTTCTCCGGATCCTGCACATAACGAGAGTTTTAGTGCACCGAACTTGTCTTTTTTTATTCTTGTTTAGTTGAGACAACATGGAGGCGGGAGGAGGAGTTAAAGTTTTTGAATAAGCATGATGCTTTTAATGCTCTTTTAACTTGACCTTAGCTAACGTTTACACCATTTAATTTTGGATATTCATGATTAGATATTTAAATTATCAATAAAAATTAAACTAGTAGACGCGTGTGTTTTATGACATACTCCTTTAATACACATTGGGTGCGAAATGCCACTAGGATGTAATTGGTGAGTAAATTCAGCTTTTGCTTAATTGTTCTATTAGCATTTGCTCGAAACTACAAAATTAAATTCCGCCTGTTTTCTTTTTGTTAGAAAAAAAACGCCACCTATTACAGTAATTAAATTGGAAATGCAAAATTGCTTAGGGGAGGCCGTAATTCTTTTCATTTTGTGGATTATTTTAGTGGGAGCAGAAATTAATTTTTTTTTTTAAAAGGTAGGAGAAAAGAAAGAGCACAAATTGATGGAGAAGTCGGTGAGAAGAAGAGGGCAAAAGGGGAAAGTAGATCTACAAGTGCAAGCTTTGTATCCCATTTGAAGAAAGAGATCTACTTCACTCCCTCCATATCGTCTTCTTCCTTCTTCATATTTTCCATTTCCCTAACCCTACCCTACTGCTCATAGTTTTTTAACAGAGAAGAGACTCATTGGTGTATTCTTCTATAGAATGATCGCCTCAACGGTGCGAAAGCCCCTTTTTGGCGTTACTCTATTGGCGTTTTCTCTCTTTCTCCTTCTCTTCTTCTTCCCACCTTTTCCTTTCTTCTCCGACCCTTCTCTTACCTTTAATTCTTCCCGGTAAGTTATGCTTCTTTTTTAACCTATTTTTGTAAATTGCTTTGATTTCCGTGTTAATGTCTATGGACATTCCTTTTTTTTAATTTTTTTTTTTAACTTCAAGATCCAATCTTTGTTCTATATTTAATTATTTTCGATTTTCTTTTGAGTTTTGAGCTACTCTATCACCCCCTTCAATGCCATCTGTAATTGTGTGTCGTTCTGATCTATTTGAATTTGAGTGTGATTGCAGGCTTGAAAGACCTGAGATATGGAGCATACGAAGATTAGCTGAGTGGCGACCCTGCAATTGGTGGCTCCAACCTCCAACTAATGGTTAGTTTTTGGCTGATACTCCAACGACCCCAACCCCAAAAATTGAACCCTTAGATACTAAAAGAATAACTTATCCATGTAATAGTTTATGTATAAGACTATAAGTTATGCAATGTTTGGTAGCTAGTTAGTAAGTTATACACGAATAAAATTAATATGATGTTTGGTTTTTAATTTAGGAAACCACATAACTAATACATGGGTGTATAAGTTATGAGGTAATTGGTGTATTGTCTTATGCAGGGTAAAAGATGGAAGTGCTACCCACAATTAATATTTGCATAATTTTAACCAACTACCAAGCGAATCCTTACGGTAGAAAGTTACTATAACATTTTATCACATTAACATTACTTGGTGCTGATTTGAATAATTGTACACTCATTACTATGTTGCTGCATTGGTATTTCTGGTAGTCTGTTGATGGAGATTGAACTGATTTATACCAAGGATAGTTTGTTTTGTGTAATGGCTACTTGGAATTTGTTAGCGGGTGGGTAAAACAAGAATTAGGATATAAGCTCTAGTTGTGCATAACCTTCTGTTCTGGGGGGTTGTAAAGTTTTCTAAGTCGAGCATTTGACTGGCCTCCAATGCAGACATGGTTTTGTTGTTGAAATGCTGCAGCTCTTCCTGCTCAGGCTAATGGGTATATTCGAGTGGATTGCTATGGTGGGCTCAATCAGATGAGGAGAGATGTAAGTACTGCTGTTCGCTGCACCTACATTGAATATCCTACTTATTGAAATTTATGATGATAAAGTCATATTCAATTTGTTTCTCGTCATTTGTGATCTGCAGTTGTGTGATGGTGTTGGAATAGCTCGTTTGCTGAATGCTACCCTTGTTTTGCCAAAGTTTGAAGTAGCTGCATACTGGAATGAGTCAAGGTATGCTGTTGTTTTGATTTATAATGTGTTTCTCTTCCTTTTTCTAACCTACATTATCTTGTAGGTTTTAGGTACTTGATAACTTCTTTAATCATTCATTCATTTTTATGCCTAATTAACAGACAACTCTGTAGTTTTACACGGTTAAGAGCTGTCTTATGATTTTGTTGGATGTTTTATTTATAATGTCGCCTATTCTTCCTTTTCATTCCCATGAATGACTTTTTGCTTTATGTTTCAGTGGTTTTGAAGATGTATTTGATGTAGACTTCTTCATCCAACAACTGAAGGGCTTTATTAATGTAGTAAAGGAGCTTCCAATTGAGATTGCATCAAAAGATCCTGTTAGAGTTGATTGCAGCAAACGCAAAGGCCAATTTGACTATGTTGAGAGTGTTCTTCCTTCCCTACTGAAGCATGGATATATTTCGATCACCCCTGCAATGAGTCAAAGAAGGGATAGGTACTTATATTTTGTATTTTGACTTAAGACGAGAACTCTTTACCAATCATTTCTACAGTGGCTTTAAATGGATAAAGTTTTTAATTCATCCTTATAACCGTAATTATTCATCTTAGGTACCCTCTTTATGCAAAAGCTGCACTTTGCCAGGCTTGTTATAGTGCGTTGCGCCTTACAAGCACATTGGAGAAGAAAGCGCTTGAGCTTCTACAAGCTATACCAAAGCCCTTCTTATCGCTTCACCTTCGGTTTGAACCTGACATGGTAGCTTATAGTCAATGTGAGTACTCTGGTCTTTCACTTGCTTCTGTAAAAGCCATAGAAGCTGCACGGGTTGACAGGAAACCTTGGACTGGGGAAACAGCTCGTATTTGGAGAAACCGTGGAAAGTGTCCACTTACGCCCAATGAAACTGCATTCATACTAAAAGCTTTAGCCATACCCACCAATACGACAATTTATTTGGCAGCTGGTGATGGCCTGATGGAACTTGAGGGACTTACATCCGTGTATAACAATGTTGTTACCAAATCTAGTCTTCTTAGCGGAGAGGACTTCACAACAATGCATGGGAATACAAAAGCTGCGCTGGATTATTACGTGTCTATTAACAGCGATTCTTACATGGCTACTTATTTTGGGAACATGGATAAGATGGTTGCAGCAATGCGAGCTTTCACGGGGTTGTATAAGACAATTTTCTTGAACAGGAAAGCCTTTGCATTGTTTACCTCCCAAGGCCTTAAAGGGAAGGAACTTTCAGAAGCTCTGTGGAAGGTTCATAGAGATGATTTCATAATGGGTAGAGGATCTGCCTTACCAGACTGTTTTTGCGAATTCAATATATGAACTTGTGATTTCCTCTTTAGTTTAGTTGTTATTTTGTTAATGTTTTTCTCATGCACCCAGAGCCGTTTATTTGTGCCTACTGGTTTAGTTAAAAAGATGTCGTGTTTGACGTAGGTGTCATTCACAAATTATGTGATAAGACATTTGATTCATGTATTCTAAGTGTATGTAGCTTATGGAACACCACATTTACAGGTGATAATTCGCATTCATTTCTTCTTTCAGGCGGTGCCTTTTCCTTTCGCCTTCACTCTCTTATACACTTCTTCTTTTCCGCAGATAATAGGATTCTTTTTCCAGTTAATGGAATTTGGTATTATGGAAGTTGTCTGCCATGGTTCCTTTGCTCTTTGAATTGATGCAATGGCTTAGTGCCATGCGGACAGGTTCGATAGGTGATGAGTTCACCTAAAGAGAGCAGTTTACACATCTAAAGAGATTCTACTATAATATACACTTACAGCTTGTTTGGATGGTGGTTTTTGGTGGTATGGTTAGTAAGAGAATCACATTTGTTTTGATTGTTATTTCATGGTTCTGTAATCATGAAAATTCACACTTTTTTAAACCATCAATTTGGTGGTATCCCATGATTCTTTTTTTTTTTTCAATTATACCCTTATTTAAATTTAAATAATTCTAATTTATTTTTTATCTTTTATTATTTATTATACTTCACTCTAATATATGTCCTATTTTTGTATTACTTATTTTCCTCCGTATCAACTTTTGAAATTTCTTTTCCGACTCTAGTTTTTTCTTTCACGTTTTAGTCTATTTTTTTAGGTTCGTTTTTTTTTAAGTTCTTACTTTTTTATTTTCGTGTGTTATTTGTTTGGATTGGAAATATATTAGCTTGTATGTTTCCCTACTTGATTCTATGTATTAATTTTTTTTAAAAATTTTATTAAAAAATTATTGATAAATTTAATATTTATAATAATTAAGGACATTTTTGTAAATTTTCAAGTTACGATACAGTACCGTACAGTCAAATCAAACAACAAATTATCATTAAACAGTAGCAATCCATACAATCTATTCAAACATTGGACAGTACAGTACTATACAATACCATACCATATCATACGATACCATACATTATGAAACCATGACAAACCACCATGCAAACAAGCTGTTAGGGGTCGTCCCGTATAAGAATAATACTTAATATAGTGTATTAATAATGCTTGGTGTATTAATAATAGTAATCATTATATAAAAATATTTATTTATAAAGATATTCTTTATAATTATAGTGGAAAAGATATAAAAAAAGATTTTGAAGATAACGGGGTCTTTAAGTTAATGCATGCATTAAAATTTCTTGCATTACTAATGTCTAGAAATACAAATCTTAATACACAATAGAGTGTATAACTAATGCATGGCATGAAAAACGTGTCAAACAAGATATTACGAATACAAAAAGTTAATGCATACATAATTTTTGCTAATATATTCTACCAAACGACCCCTTTAAAAGAAGTTCATTAATATAGAAGGGTTCTAAAATCAATCACTTTTCTACGATAGATCTCTTTTTGTGCAAGTATAACCAAACAAAAGAGTTCTAATTTCCACAATAGTAACTCCCTCAAAAATTCTAGTGCTGTATTTCTCTCTCAATATCAACTGAAAATCAACAAAATGTGTCATCTTCCACAGATTCCTTTCAAGCTGACATCCAGCACTAGGTAAATTCCATGACAGTTTAAATGGAGTAAGACCACAGCTCCACAGTGAAATTGCAATGTAATAACAAGTGATCAACAGTGTGTAAAACTTACTTTTTGCACTGCCTGAAGTCCTCCATACCAGCTTCAATGTGGGGTTGAAGTCATCTCTCCTAGATAAGTGATTTTAATACAATTTGAGGTTCAGCCTGTTCAAATCTCTGTCCTCTCTGGATTATACCTGAATCAAATTGCACATCTCATTACATTCCATATCTTAGATGGGCCTCCTAACCAGAAGATCCAACAACAGCTGACCTCCATACCTCCTTAATCACTATTCTATTGTGGCCTCTTTATCAATTATGGTCAAGATTAAGTGGGATATTTTTCTTTCATGTTAAATCCCCACATCATGCATCACACAAAAGATGGATATGGGCACATTTGGCAAAGCTCAAAGCAAATGCATCTTGAGAAAAGAGAATCCTTTAATCATGCTGTCTTACCGGGATGGCATTGTCTCCAAAGAGCTTGCTCCTGCATGTAAATAAACAAATATTTTCAGGGTCTTTTTGGGGTTAAGCTACCAGAACAATGGAACATTCACTAAAGTATTCAAATCAAGCATTGAGTGTGCAAATGAGGAGCAGTAGTGAAAAACAAGGGCTCCATATGTGACAGCAGCATTGAAGCAGAAGGCAAAAAACAAAACAAAGATCGTCGAACAAGAAACAGAATACATACTAAAAAGAGGTATTGAGTTCATTGTGTCGTCACAGGAGCAGAGAGTCAACCTTTTAGCATATGATATATTTATTTTCCAATGAGAATCACCTGCATGAAACCAGATAAATTGTTGTCAATGACGTTCTTATATTTCTTGCTACACAGTCAAAATATTGTGACAGGAAAAAGGCAAGTTCGCCCACCCTGGTTTTAGTTGCACCACCACCAAAAGAGAAAACATCTAGATGAGCTGTAGCAGAACTGCACCCAAAATTGGATGTCAGTTGGCTGCAAAACCATCAATCTGCACAGAAGACCAAATAAAGCTACAACCAGAGAGCTCCATCCATCTTATAGAAGATCTTTGCACTCGCATAATACATAATACTCTTTTGATAAAACAGCTAATGCGTAGACCTTCAGTCTTCTGCCAGTCCAAGCTTACCCAACCTTAACATCAGTTTCATCTTGATTATGAGACATGATCTTTAACCAAGGTATGCAAAATCACTGAAGCCTCAGAGTCAAATCCATGACTCAGGTACTGGTCAAATATCAAAGAATACTTTAAGGCAACAGACAGCTCTGTCACACTTAAGCTGCAGGAAACAATACTTTTCCATTCCTTGGATTTTTTGTCTAAGCAAATTCCATGCAATAAGGCGGCAAAGGTAACTGAATCTGTAGTATAGCCTTTACAAATCATCTTGTCACGTAGTTGCAATGCAGTTTTGAGCATTTTATGTAAACAGAGACAGGTGATAATGGAATTGTATGCAGCATTTCTGGGGTGCCAACCATCTGATATCATTCTTTTAAAAGTTGCCAGAAACATAGAGTCATTTTCATCCTGGGAATCATTTTTCTCCTTTGAGAAAATAGCAGGCATGCAATGGGAAAACCCATTAACCAAATAGTTGAACGTGACATCAGTGGGATAGCACTTGTGCATGAGCATTTGTTCAAAAAAAGAAGCTGCTTTTGCAAGTTTTCCCACTTTACAAAAGCTGCCAATTAGTATACTATAAGTTATCACATTAGGCATCATACCATTTGATTGCATTCCGTTGAATAAATTTTCAGCTCCAACAAAATCGCCATTCTGACAAAAGCCATAAATTAGAGAGCTGTATGTTACCACATTTGGCATACAGTTGCGCTTTACCATGTGAGGGAGTATGGTTAATGCTCGGTGCAAATCATTTTGCTTTACATACCCATCAATTACTGTTGAATAAGTAAATGCATCTGGAGATATTTTTGACTTTTTCATTCTACTGATGCAAGCAACTGCATCTTTCATCAGTCCAAACTTACAGTATCCCTTGATCATGGCATTGTACCCTACAAGCTCAGGATCCATACCCATCTCAATTGTCTGCTCAAATAGCTTCTTCGCTTCCTGAAATTCCCCATTTCTTACACATCCATCTACTAGAGTGGCGTAAACATAAACATCAGGTAATATACCATGGCCAAGCATCTCATCAAGGAGCTGCCTGGCAGCAGGAAGCTTCAATTTTTTGCAGAGCCCACTCATCAGAACATTATAAATGCCAGCATCAGGAGATACTCCCCTTTCAATCATCTTGTCTCGAATGACTAATGCAGCATCAACTTCACCAGAGGCCACCAATCCATGGACCAGAGCTCCGTAAGTTGACACATCAGGTTTATCACTACTCTCCGTCATCTCAGCAAGCAAACCTAACGCCCTTTCAAAATCACCATATTTGCAGTAGGCATGTATCATAGGAGTATAAGTAAACTTGGTCGGCACCAATCCCATATTCTTAACCTGCTCTAGAAACTTTTCAGCTTCCTGAATTTTCTCATCCTTGCATGAATAAGAGATCAATATGTTATATGTCACGATATCAGGCTTACTGCCAGCTTCAACCATTTTTCTTACAATGTCTATTGCTTCCACAGTAAAACCATGCCTACACCTAGCATCAATGATAGTGTTATAAACTTTGGCATTGACAATCACACCCCTCTCAACCATCTCCTGCACAAGCACATCAACTTTCTCAAAATGCCCATCTTTACAAAACCCATTTATCAGTGCCCCATAAGTCTCCACTGTGGGTAAAAAGCTCTTCAATTTCAACTCATTGAAAAGCCTGTACGCACTTCTAGTGTCATCCTTCTTGCAGTATCCATCAATCAATGTATTGTAAAAAACAATATTTGGTACACAACCTTTACCCCATCTATCCTCAATCAATTTCCTGCCTTCTTCAACATTCCCCTCTTTACTCAACCCTGTGACAATAATACAAGTGCTAAAATTATCCAAAAATTTATCCTCAACACTGCCACTTCTCTCAACGAGCTCATCATACAGTCTTCTAGCAGCTTTTATCTTACCATGTTTTACAAGACCATGAAGTAAAGAATTAACAGTAACTACATGCGGAACCAAATCATATGTTTTCAATACAAAATAATACAACTCAACAGCTTTGTCAACCAAGTTAGAATCAGAATAAGCTTTAATTACAGCATCCAATGCTTCAAGAGTGGGAAATTTATCTTCACAAGTAGTCAAGTTGCACAACAACGTTTCAATTTCAGGAAACACTCTAAACTTAGCCAATAGTTTCAAAAGAGAAGAACAAGCTAAACGATCAAGGGGACAACCATAGGGTCTTTGAGAGACCCAATCAAAGAACTTGAGACCCACATGGGCATCCTTAAGTTTGTCGAACACAAGGTGGGCAATGTCGGAAGGGACAATTTCTTCCTGTGATAGACGGATTTCGACAGTGTGTTCCCATTGTTCTTGGGTATGGAGGATTTCACAAACCTCATTAACGAGTTCCTTGATGCGACGTGTTAACGGGAAGTTGGAAGGAGAAGCGGGTTTTGGTTTTGGGTTGTGGAGGGGTTTAATACGGGAGAGTAGGGTTTTAGACATATGAATTAGAAAATGGTAAACTTGGTGCACATCTCCTGGATGAAAGATCAGTCCAGGAGAAACAGATAAAACAATTTTGCCTTTCGGGAACTTCCACTGTTTAAAACCCCCCAGAGAAGTTCAACAGTGTCTCAAACCTCATAGACACCCTTTTTTCTTCATTTGGACGGGTCGGCCGGCGGGCGTGAGTAAATTTGGTGCATCTTTAGGGGCGGGTGTTTGGTCACCTTTCAATACTGAAAAATGATTTTTTAAAATTAGGGGTGCGTTTCATTATGAATGTTAATTGGAGAGTTTCTTTTTCCAAGTAATTTTTTATAATTCTAAGTTGAATTTTGAATTTTTATGACCAAACTTTTTTTTGGAGTTACATTTTCAAAGGTAAAAATATTTATGGCCACATGCCTAAATATGTCACTAAAGCACGGTATATTTTTTGTTGCAAGTAGTTTGGTCTATTTATATAAAAATAATAATAACATACCTAAAGTAATCTCACAGGTAGGGTATGAAGAGAGTAAAATATATGCACATCCTATCACTATCTTATGGAGATAGAGATATTGTTTTCGAAAACTCTCATCTCAAAAATATCAAGCCTCATAAGTCGAAGATATTAGATATGAAAGAAAAAAAAAAGGAAAAGAAAAACGACTAAAGTGGTGAGCAAATAATAGTATATAAATACAATAGAATTAACAAATATAAAGGGGACAATGACAACACAAGATATAAAGACATGACTAATCCTACTAACCTATTATATCACAAATCATCGTACCTCTACTAGCCTATTAACCTACTATCCTAATATATGACCTCCAGTTCTTTCTATCTAAGGTCATGCCCTCAGTAAGATGAAGTTACGTCATATTCTGTTTAATCACCTTCCCTTAATTTCGATCTACCTATACCTCTCTGCGTAACCTATAAATCCAACCTCTCGCATCTACTAATCGAAGCGTCGGGACTCCTTCTGACAGTTTCGTTTCCCTCATCTGTTAGCCACAGTTGCCACCCCAGTTTGATCTATTCATAGACTTATTTTATTGAGCTAAAAGTATTTTTAGTTTATATGAAATTTAATAAAATATATTTAATTCTACACGTAAAAATAACTTGATTGGATATTTTTGGTAAACCATTTTTGTGTATGGCATATAAAATGCATCCGCTACGTATTTATAGAGATTTAATCTGAATTAGGATAAACATAGTATGATACATGTTTTTGGAACACTCAAACTAGGGGGAATTTAGTATTTGACAATGGATACAATTATTTTCATTATTGTCATTTTGTATAGAATTGTTTGGGTTAAAAGTTTTTAGGAGATGAAAATATTTAGTAATATCTTTTTTTTAAAAAAAAATACTCCCTCTGTCCCAAATTAATTGAATTTTTAAAATTTTTTTCAATGTTCAAAATAATTGAATTGTTCAAAGTTCAAGATGAATGTTTGAAACTTTTTTCATATTTACTCTTTCATTTATTTAAATTTTATATTTTCTAAGAGATAAATTACACTATATATTTATGATTTAACAAAGAAAAATAGTGAAAAATATGATTTAAATTTTATCTTTTGAATGTAATATGTGTGCATTGCCTCAGAAATTCAAGAACGTGATTGATTTTATTATAAAAGAGGTATTGGTAATTCCACGTGGCCACAATATGGACAGTTTCTCAGCCACTACTAATTGCATAATCGAGGGCTAATTTTAACCACCACTTTTATCAACCAAAACAAAAAAAAAAACTGATTTTTTGAAGTTGGTTCCAATGAACATGGCGATCAGTATACCTGCTAACTACGCGGGTTTAACCGTAACGCCGCCGTTTCATGCTAGGTTACGCCGGCAATTTACTCCGTTTGCAACTCTATCAACTCCGCCGAACACTAGCAGTAGCAGTCGTAAAGCGGCAGTGGATTGGGTGGAGGAAACTACTAGTTTCTTTGAGCTTGACAATCGCCCCATAATGTTATTCGACGGTATAAACTTTGATTCTTTGCGTCCTTTCTCTTTTTCTTTTTAATTCTGTTGGGATTAGATTTTAATGTTTTTAGAAATTGTTGAATAGGAAGGGGCTTTGATTTTTGAATGATGTATTTCCCTTAAATTGACTATATTTATTGATAATTAAGATGCGTTTGGTTGCTCTTTGTTAAAAAAAAAAAGGAAGCAGCCATGGGTCCGAATGCATTTCTGCAGTTTGGTTGCTCTTTGCTGCAAAACTTAAATTTCCTTAATGCCTAAATGTTCAACCTTTTCCCCACTTTTAGCAAAGAGAATTAGGCGTTTCTCAGGCATGACTTTGTCATCAGTTTTGTGTAGTCTGATGTAGTCTAGTTGAAACAAGTTTTGTGTGGTCTGCTATAGTCTAATTGACATAATTTTTCAAGTGTGTCCAGAACTATACTGAGCCACATAACATTCTTCGTAATATCTTGAAATGCAAGTTTAGAACTTAAAATAATTGATCTGAAAAGGTTAGCTAGCATATTAGTTTAGTGGTTTCAGATAACATTATGTGTGAAACTGAGAAACGTTTTACATGTTTTCTAGGTGTGTGCAACCTGTGTAATGGAGGTGTAAAATTTGTCCGTGATAATGATAGTAGAAGGTTGGTGTTTTCCCTCTTCTTTTGTGTTTGGCTGAAAGGATATAGATTCATACTTCTTTCCATATGTAAAAGGTTTCAAAATTGTAAATTTTTATTGAAAAGCAGAGTCTGATGACTTTTCATCAGACTGGAGTTATGTACTAGGTATGCTTTCAGGAATTGCCCTTATGTCTCGCTCTTAATATTTATTCTTTTGTACTCTATTGTCTTGTTTCATGTTTGTTAGCTCTGTGGAGCTTGTCTGCTGTAGTTGTCGGCTGTAGTAATTCTCGCTTATTATATATGATAACCATTATGCCAGAAACATTGTACAAAATGGAATTTTGATATGGTAAGGCCAGATGTCACATAGTTTGCATATAAATTTGATGCATGAGAGTCTGACATACTTTGTTTTTTTTAATTCAAAAGATGAGTCTGCTAACTGAAATTGCCTGAACTTATTTTGGTCAAAGAAATGTTATTGACTCTTAGCAGTCAGACTTCTTCGTGTTATCATCATCATTTGCTGTACTGTGATTTTCCAGTTTTCTTCAAGACTAGTCTGCTTTAATTGCTTCATTTCGTTGACATCAGGAGAATCAGGTATGAAGCTTTACAAAGTGAGGCGGGGAAGAACCTGTTGAGGAGATCTGGCAGAGCTCCTGATGATATTTCAAGTGTTGTGCTTGTTGAAAAAGATAGGTATGCTCTATGTTCCTAAAGAAAAAAAGGAAAGGGATGCGGGTGGGGATGGGTGATAAGGAGCCTACCTTTATACTTAGTGTATGAAGAAAACAAACTTATTGGAGTACCTTTTTTCCAACTTCGACTTCAATCTAATTTTTCAACTTCAACTTCAATTTTTTCTTAAAATTTCAACTCAAATTTTATCCAGACGATACTAATGTTGTAGCAATCATAGCCGGAGTAACTAGTGAACACTGTTCTCATTTCAGGTCTTATGTGAAATCTGAAGCTGTTCTGAAGATTATGGAGTACATTAACTTACCTTTCCCTCAGCTAGCATTCTTCTTCCAGTTTGTGCCTTTGTAAGTTTCACTGTTCTCATCCCAATCATGGTGGATGTAGGAACTTGCTTCACTTTGGTGCTTAGTTTTTCCTTCATTTTAGCAGATTCATTCGGGACTTTGCATATGATAATGTTGCCAAAAACCGTTATGCACTCTTTGGCCGCTCTGAATCATGTGAGATCTAATTGGCGACGCTAAGCACCCATTGGCTGCTCCAGTGCATGTGATTATACACTATACAGAAACTGGTACCTCTATCATACAGAAACTGGTACTTCTTCTATCATATAAGTAAAATACTCTTTTGTATAGAACATAATTTGATATAGTTTATTATGACTTGTTGCTGTCTGTATATTTAGCATCTAAACTTAATTATTCTTGTTGTAAGGTTCTGATGTTATGACTGGTTACAGAATAGAGAAAGAGATTGCTGACAATCTAATCAATTGTTTCTATATTGAAGTTTGTATTTTTTTATCTGATGCCCCTCTATTCCATTTTATGTGACGTCCTTTCTTTTTTAGTCCGTACAAAAAAGAATGTCACCTTACTATAATTAAAAATAATTTAAGTTGAAAATTTCCCTTTTATCTTTAATGAAATGACTTCCACTCATACAAATATTTAAGAATTGTTTTAAACCACAAGTTTCAAAAGTCTTTTTATTCTTAAACACCGTCAAAAGGTGCCACATAAAATGGGACAGCGGGAATATCTTTTTTTGGACATAAGTTCCAATTCTAATGAATTTCTTTACGATTTCCTTTTTCCCTCTAATTTGAATAGAATGTTGTGTGTGCTGAGATATTTCCAGTTATCTAAAAAGGAAAATTAATTATGGCTCTGGTTAGTTATTCATTAAAGAATATGTAGCCATAAGCCTTGAATCTAATAATTTCCTAAGATAACGACATAGATGAAGATTGTATCAGTTGAATAGAATGTTTTGCGCAAAAAACATAAATTGTGGCTAATGAACATACCAAGAAAAGAAAGTCACCAGTTTGAAAAAATATATCAAGAAAAAGAAAAGACACTGATGGCTTTTGACTTCTGAGTGATTATTCATTACAGAAACTGTATCCATAAGGCTTGAATATAACAATTTCTTAAATAACGAAATAGCTATAAGCCTATAATAGTTGAGAACAATTGTACATGTCTCTCCTCCTCGCCTACCTATTCCTTTATTAGTAGTTGAACAATAAGGTATTGTGACATTATAACTATGGTGGCAGCAGACATTTCACAGCAGGGCTAGTATGAGTGTATCTTCCATGAGCATTGATGCACTTGGCATGAACAGGTTTACCATTAACAGATGATATATACACTTGATCAACAAGTATGTTTTTGCAGCCAACAGTCTCGCTGCAGCTCAGATTTATCACCTCGTCCATCAGGGAAGTCCCTAGTATTCCTCTGAATGTTATGTCACTCAATGCAACTGCAGCTGTCTGCATTAAATTAGTCAAAACAATCAGTTAGTAATGAAATGATCAACTGTTGGACAAATTAGTTCACTAGTAATCTGCTGAAGCTGACTAAAGAAGCATCACTTATGCCAATGATTAGCAAACAATTTCCATTCCATATATTTTCTGTTTGTTTTCTCACATCATTTTTGCAATTTACTCGGCTGGGACAGTAAAACTGGTCGATGATGATCGGATTGTTGACTGCAACAAATACAATTCCTTCAAAAGTAATCCTCCTTGCATACCCTTCTCCTCCCTGTTCCAGTCGAAATATGTTAACTAGTTATAGTTGTAATGTCAACTGTAAATGACAATATTATCAGAGTATTTTCAGACTGATCAAAAACTAAGTGCACATTACCTGCCAGGTCTTAATCCTAACTCCTGTTAAGGTGTCTTTTATCGTGCAATTTCGAACATTCACATCTTCCACTACTTCAAATCCTCCTTCTCCCAAGGATCCAATACTACAGCCATTAAATTTTATCCTAAGTTTTCTATTTACAATTTCACAACATTTTAGTGAACATGAATTTGAAAATAAACAGTAATTGATTACCTAATACCATGGCCTGGTCCACATGTTATGCCGCTAATGTTAACGTTGGACGATCCTCCTCCTATTGCAACACAGTCGTCGCCTACCATAATTCATTGGCATACTAAGAATCAAGTCGAATTTTATACTGATAGTACAGAAAATCATATAAAGAGAGATTGTATTTTGCAGTGGATACAAATTTCACTTTTTACTAGCAACTACCTTAAATTATACTTGCATTTTAAGTGAATAGACTGTGAATTGTTTCGTATTATCAAGTGAAATTGATGTACCTGTTGCAATGAGAGACTTGTGTATTCGTACATTTGAGCTAGCGGAAACGTCAATCCCATCGGTGTTGAGACTATCACTAGGGGACATAATACGAATGTTAGCAATGCTAACTTCATTGCAAGCAGTCAATATGATATGACTTCTAGCACTTCTAAGAATCGTTACTCCCCTAACTCGAAGCTGATCACATCTTCTGAAAATCAATGCCTATATATATTGGATGATCATCACATTAGTTTATGATTTGTGCATATACGTCATACACAGGAAATTTGAAAACAATTATATATACTCTATACTTACAGTTGGTCCTTTGCATTCTGTTTCCTGGTAAAACAATAATAATTCCATAGGTAAGAAATTAGCTAGATATTTAAAGGCTCTTATTTTAAAAACTTTAAAATAAAATTTTAAGCTTACTTGGGATATTGTGTTACCATTCATGCAAGGATTCGACCACCATATATGGCCTTGGCCATCAAAAACTCCATTTCCATTAACAGTAAGATGGCTGATGTTTGAGAAAGTGAGCCATGCGTTGGTTGCAGCTCCATCCCATCCTGATTTTGAGTTGGGTGCAATTATATTTCCAGATACCTGCAACAGGATAAATAAAAACTAACAAAATTATTTTTCAAATCTCTCAACATTGTTCCGATCAGATCACCTAAAAAATAATCACATAAAACGAGTTATAAGCTAGAATATAAGAGGGACAACCTGCCACAACAAGAATCCAAGTTACATTACAGCTAAAACGCGGAGAATTTCTAACAGACGTTTCTATCTGAAATCTAAAACTTTTCAAAACCAGCAAAATTCCGATGGAAATTGTAGGTGAAGGGCATGACCTGAATATGTATACGGGAGGGTTTGCAAGGACCTTCAAGTGTTGAAGGCCTAAGTAAGAATTTCTTTCTTTTTGGTATAACAAGAATTACACGACTGGATTCCGATTGGCACACAGCTTCCCATGCCTTGAGGAAAGCCTGCATATTTATACACCATACAAAATTTCTCACGTATATATACAAAAAAATTACGAGAAAATTTAATTATGAAATAGTACCTGAAGATCATCTGTTCTTCCGTCTCCGATAGCCCCAAAATTGATGACACTGAAAGTTTTAGTATCAGCACCCCATACAGAAGAAACCATGCACAACAAAACCAAGACAACGCACAAGTAAAACTGCAAGCTAATCATCATGATCTAGATAGTAATAAGAATGTTTAAGTCTTCTACTTATATAAACATTCATAAGCATAAAAAATTAAAAGCCATGATTCCCTCCACTACTTTAGATAGAAGTAACAAATCACAATATCTAGCAACCGTTTTCGTATCAATTTTTCAGTTACATATAATGTAAAGTAGTTTGGAGTACGAATATTAAATTGATTAATTTAAGTTGTATAAAAATATATTTTAAGTCACAATTATTAACAATTCAAATATTTAAGACGTACTTGAAGAAATTAAAGACTATTAAATAAAAAATTATTGAATTCTCTTAATAGTAATAGCGTCACATAAAGTGGAACAAATCCAAATATAAAATTCAGCCAGCATTCATCCCCCAGTTTCATTTAAATTAAATCCATGGATTTGACTAACAGTTTTTTTTCCTTCTTTTAAATCAAGTGGCTTAACTCTCTTGGATCACTCACTTTTCTCACTTAACGAAGCAAAGAATAGAAAGTATAGCTGACTTGACACATAATTGCCTGATATTTTACTAATTACGTTAGTATTATTTGGACTTTTTAGTTGCATTAGACGCTCACAAATAAAAGAAAATAATTCCTCGATTCACTTTTACTTGTCCATATATCATAATGGATTTTGTACTACCTTTAAGAGTAAAACATGAAAGAAAATGTATTTTTTTTTCTTAATATGCTAAAGTGGACAGTAAAAATAAAAATCTATTTTTAGTAGATAAGTGAAATTTAATATTAATTATGGATAGAAGTCATGTAATTAAAACACAGCACGATAGAGCCTCCTTTCACTTCAATCGAAAACTGATCATTGATTTAATTTGAGATGCTTGAAGACTTTCCTACCCAGTTACTTTATCCCCAATTACGATTTAGGCCAGCAACAATAAAATAAATACTAAATATAATGCTATTTATGTGCGTTGATAAAAGTTATATATCGTACCTACTAGGTTAATATTGTGACCTATTTGTGGTAATTCTATTATTCGGTTCAAAGTTTTTAGTGAAACGGAATAATTTTGCTGCTTAAGAAAAATATTCCACAATATTGAGTGAAGTCTCTGTGGTACAAGGCATATTTGATTTTATTCACTAATAATATAAACTAGTAGTACCCATATTTTTACAGAACATACTATGATTGGAAACTACAAATCTGAATTTCATAGGATTTCGACTAGAAAGATTATTCTTGAAGGAATTAATATAAAAAATTACGTCCTGAATTAGATCTGCTTGCTACTTAATGAAAAAGTCTCGAGGATCGCTGTGTTTTTCACGTTTCAGTGAGATTAAACCGATTCGTGTCGTACGTTACACAATGAAGAACACGGAAAGTTCATGTTAAAGTCTGAATTTAATGAAAAGTTTAAGCCCTTACGTGCATTTATTTACTTAATAATATCTTCAACGATTGAGATAACTAGTTTGTGTGGCACTTCAACGATATAAAATAGGCCAAAGTAACTAACATATGTACCTACCTATGTGGCATTCACTTTATTTATTACAAAAACCAACTCACGTATCCATGGGCCTAGCGGGCTTTTGATAAGAGTCATCTGGGAACAGAAGGCCCAAACAGATACTACAACCCAAGAGGCCCATAAACTAACCATGAAACAGTCCGGCAATTGTATACAACAAAGTGGAACCGATAAAAAGCAAATTCCAGCCCAAGTTTCCTGCAGATTTGACAGCACGTGAACAGCAGTAACAGTTGCCGTACCAAGTGTCTCCAGGGATGTTAACATTGTAGGTGAAGGTGACGGCTCTGAAGTTGTAGCTGTAGATGGTAACAGCATACGGTATCCACCCATCGTATCCGCTTCTGTACAGGTACGCATAACAGATCCGATACGTACACGGACCGTATACTGTAAACATATCCTTTGAACCCCGCTCAAAAGCCTTGCTAGCTGGGTCATCTAGCCGCGATGCATTAACCTGGGGGGCAAAATGGTATTCCGATCCGTATTGGACAATTGAACAGTAAAATTAAACAAATTGGAGCCTAAAGTTATATGTGAATCAGTATTTGTACCTGATTTCCATAAGCATCGCCAAAGGCTAGACTGATTTGGTCTCTAGTGTAAGTTGGAGAACAGCAACTTGTCCTTATGATTACCGTATATGCACAGCGCGCATTCTGCCCCTAGGATATTCAAATTAATTTGAAAAACCAGACAGTTTACTAATCGGTAATCGGACATAGTTATTAGGCACCAGATTGATTGCACAATATTACGGAACAAAGAAGAATGGTACCTGGTGCAGGGTGGTGTTGATTATGTCGAGGGATGATAGAGGCTGGGGCAAGAACACGATAGATCTTGATGCTTGGGCACCGGAAGTTATGGAAGCGACGGTGATAACGAGAAGTAAGGGCATCGCCGGCAGGCTGATCATGGCTGGTGACATCGAGAACCCTCTGTTATATTGCGAAATTTTCATAAATAACTGTCTAGTGAAACATAAAATTTGTTTGGTATAAATCGTGTATATAAAAATACTTTATACAAAAATATTAACCGTTTTAAATGTTGATTTGTTGTGGATTCACTGCAATATAAGGAACGATTTCCTTAATCAGACTTCTTACCTAATATGAATTTTTATACCAAAAAAAGGTCATAGTTGTCTAGTTAACGCTAGATTTTTATCATTTTGTTTTTTTGCAGATTTCTTGCCATTGTTGTTTTCTATTTCTTGTCGTGATTTTTTTTATTTTTTTTAATAATAAAGCACGTAATTTCTACGTTGATACATTATGTGTTTACGATGACGTCTACAAGATTGGTAAAATACTTTTCTTTTTTGAGTTTCTTTTTTTTTTTAGTTTTTGATAAATCGACACATTAGGAATATGAATAGGTGATGTGTATTGGACGAATGCATAAAGAAAAAGGTTAGTTGTGTTTGTATAAATATTCGATCTTGTTACGGCTAGATTTTTGACGTGATTTATTTGTTCGCATATAAACTTAGATATATAAATATTTTTATTTGTTCACATGCATGTTTAGATTTGTGATTTGTTATTTTTAACAAAATGCTTTGATGTATAAGTATAACTATCAGTACAAGTGTAAGTATAGGTATAAGTATATGGATTGATGGTGATAAGTGTAATTTTTTGAGCGAATATACAATTTTGGTAGTTATATATGTATAAAATCAATTTTTTTGATTATTCAAATATACATTTATGATATATGTACCGAAAAAAGATGCAAAGTAATTGACATACAGAGTGCGGCTTTGAGTCCGTGGAGCATTGCATAAACAAGAGCCTGGGGGAAACCCTCATCAGAATTCTGTTGGGGGTTTCAACCGAACAAGCCTCTTGATTCTTTCTTTGTCAATGTTTTCCAGCAACCCCTTCAAAACACAAAAACAAAATAATATCATTAGCCAGACAGCAAAAACTGAAGACAGGAACATGCAACAAGTTAACAGCCAAGCCCACTAGTTCTCATTGCAATCTGTTGGACTAAAGGGTTCATCATTTTTTTGATTTTATTCACACTTCTAATCACCCATATTTTTTACAGAACTTACTATGATTGGAAACCACAAATCTGACTTTAATAGGATTTCGAGTAGAAAAATTATTCTTGAAGGAATTAAAATAATAAATTACGTCCTGAATTAGATCTTCTTGCTACTTCATTCTCACGGAAATGATACATTTTTCTAATGAAAAAGTCTTGAGCGTCGCAGACTGGCAGTACTTTTCATGTTTGAGTGAGATTAAACCGATTCGTGTCGTAAGTTACAAAATGAAGAACACGGAAAATTCATGTTAAAGTCTGAATTTAGTGAAAAGTTGTTTAAGCTGTTACGTGAGCTTATTTACTTAATAATATCTTCAACAATTGAGATAACTAGTTTGTCTTGCACTTCAACAATATAAAATAGGCCGAAGTAACTAACATGTGTACCTACCTAAGTAGCATTCACTTTATTTATTACAAAAAACAAGGCAGGAATTAGCCCAAAAGAAGTGTTCAAGCCCACTCACGTATCCATGGGCCTAGCGGGCTTTTGATAAGAGGTCATCTGGGAACAAAAGGCCCAAACAGATACAACAACACAAGAGGCCCATAAACTAACCACGAAACAGTCCGGCAATTGTATACAACAAAGTGGTAGCGATAGAAAGCAAATTCCAGCCCAAGTTTCCTGCAGATTTGACAGCACGCGAACGGCAGTAATTGTGGCCGTACCAAGTGTCTCCAGGGATGTTAACATTGTAGGTGAAGGTGACGGCTTTGGAGTTGTAGCCGTAGATCGTAACATCATACGGTATCCACCCATCGTATCCGCTTCTGTACAGGTACACATAACAGATCTGATACGTACACGGACCGTATACTGTATACGTATCCTTTGAACAACGCTCAAAAGCCCTGCTAGCTGGGTCATCTAGCCGCGGTGCATAAACCTGGGGGGCAAAATGGTATTCCGATCCGTATTGGACAATTGAACAGTAAAATTAAACAAATTGGAGCCTAAAGTTATATGTGAATCAGTATTTGTACCTGATTTCCATAAGCATCGCCAAAGGCTAGACTGATTTGGTCTCTAGTGTAAGTTGGAGAACAGCAACTTGTCCTTATGATTACCGTATATGCACAGCGCGCATTCTGCCCCTAGGATATTCAAATTAATTTGAAAAACCAGACAGTTTACTAATCGGTAATCGGACAT
Organism: Solanum aculeatissimum; assembly: GCA_038996855.1. NCBI lineage: Eukaryota > Viridiplantae > Streptophyta > Magnoliopsida > Solanales > Solanaceae > Solanum > Solanum aculeatissimum. The sequence goes on from JBCEWC010002781.1 coordinate 26,081, forward strand.
AGTTATTAGGCACCAGATTGATTGCACAATATTACGGAACAAAGAAGAATGGTACCTGGTGCAGGGTGGTGTTGATTATGTCGAGGGATGATAGAGGCTGGGGCAAGAACACGATAGATCTTGATGCTTGGGCACCGGAAGTTATGGAAGCGACGGTGATAACGAGAAGTAAGAGCATCGCCGGCCGGCTGATCATGGCTGGTGACATCGAGAACCCTCTGTTAACCCAGTTTTTGGAATATAATATGGCAATCGGCGTTTACTAATTTGTGGCGAAACTTGGAATGGTACACGACTACTGTTTAGATAATAAGGAGAGGGTATATTCGTCCTTCCGCGTCTAATGAGTGTAGAAAGAAGGGATCAGATGGCAGGTAAAACAGATGGCTGGGATTACAAATAGTACAAACGAGTTTGCCATGCAAATTTAATTTTAGCGTCTCTGACCATATAGATCATAAATAAGGTATAAATGTGTATGCAAAAGCATATTTTGATATAAAGTTTAAGTTGCGAATAAATTTCTACCGTGACTATCCAGTATCTTCATGAGCAAGTATATGGACATTCTTGTCAATCCAATAAAAAAAATGTTGGATGTGTTCTAAAATCTGATAGGGATGGTTTGGTAGGTAGCTGAAGTTGTGGTTCCTTATTTCTACTGAAATTAAATGTACAATAGTCTCTTTCTGAAGTCTACTTCATGGTTTAGACTTCGAGAATTTTCCGATTGAACGCTATTAATATTATTTTATGATATCGGGTGATGTATGAAAATTTTCAGATCAGGCTAGGGCATTTTTGTGGCTTGCATTCCTTTTAATCTATTTTGTGACAGGTTGGTTAACACGAGCCAGATGAAAGAAGTTTGGGTAAAATCTTTGCATTTCTTGAATAGATGGTGGTGACTCCAACTAGTAGTCTTTCCTGGAAAAAGCAATATATTTGTATTCTTCCATTGCCTTATGGTGGAGAATTTGATTTTATTAGGGGACGCTGGCGAGAGAGGGAAGCAGTAAGCACATACAGTGATCAATTACTGGACATTGACACATGAGCCAAGGCAAAAACTACTAAGTTTAAGAAAAGAGAATTTACATATTTAAAGACCATTAATGAACACCCACAAAATTGAGAGGTTAAAAATCATATTCCATTCAATTGAAAGGACAATATAAAGATCCAATACCCAAAAGAACCAACTCAAACAAATAAAAGAATGTAGACAAGGAAAAGGAATCCATCCATCCATTCCTTCTTCACTTTTCAAAGGTATGATCCTCCATAATTAAAATGCACTATGGAGAATGATTTTTCTTATCTGGCCAAGCTATATAAACCAAATTAAAGTGCTAAAACCTGCAAATAAAATCACTAACAGATACCAAAAGCCAAAGGGAAATACAAAACATGCATTAAAACTATACTTGACATACAGAGTGCAGCTTTGAGTCCATGGAGCATTGCATAAACAAGAGCCTGGGGGGAATCTTCATCAGAATTCTGTTGGGGGTTTCAACCTAACAAGCCTCTTGATTCTTTCTTTGTCAATGTTTTCCAGCAACCCCTTCAAAATACAAAAGCAAAATAATATCATTAGACAGACAGCAGAAACTGAAGACAGGAACATGCAGCAAGTTAACAGCCAAGCCCACTAGTTCTCATTGCTATCTATTGGACTAAAGGGATCATTATTTGAGATCATTGTTTGAGTAAAACCAAAACCATGATTTAGTAACATCCCAAGATGGTACGAAAGGTGTGATTTGATGGATGCAGTAAATCATGCAAGCCATCTAGCATTGGAACGAAAGCCGTGATTTTAAATAGGTACCATTTGAAATATGTTTAAGAGTTTCATAACCACTGTATGTGTCTCCAGCTAGAATGACACCATAGTACTTGAGAAGATGAGAGTTTCAAGCATGTGAAATTATTTATGTTCCAACACAGAGATATTTCAGCTTACCGTCCACACAATTTCATCCAGGCACAAGCAAATTTTTCCATACTTATCCAGGAAAAGTCTCTCCGTTGGAGGTTTTCCACAAACGTCCTTGATAGCAGATGTTATGACAAAAATTGCTTCAGACACTGCAAATAAAGCCAATAAGATTCTTAAAATGAATGAAAAGACAAGTTTGATGATGCAACAAATGTAGAACAGACATCCCAACATATGGAAAAGCTACCCTCTCTGTTTACAGATAATCCCTGCATGACAAGAGACCAAACAACTTCAATAAAGACAAAATAACCTCATTGATGGAGGTTTCCATAACAGCATTGTCAGACATGTAGATTTTGTGGTTCCCAAAATGGAAGCTACAATGGAATTTATCATCTAACCTAATGTGGTAGCAATAGCAGTTATCTTCCCCCTCTAGCAAATAAAACACCTCAAGTACAAGAAAAACAGCTTAATTATGTAAAGAAAATCTCTTTTTCATGGAATGAACACCATAATGCAATTAGGTAGCCAACCTAAAAGTAAGCTGTACATTACATTTTAATCGCAAAAAACTCAACCATTTATATTTAGTTATACACACTCTTCTAGAGTAGATCTTGAAGAATAACTCCCATATTTGATAAAGTCAAAACAATGGTAGGAAAATTATTAGGATAAAACTATTTAGTAAGTTGAGTTTATTTTTTATCACGAAGATATAGAGGCAACACATTCATACCTCGAATATTCCACCTTATACCTTCTATTTAGAAAACTCTAACTACCAAGTCTCAGGGAGAGGACGACAAACCACCTAATTTTTCACTCAGCCAAAATTTGACCCCTAATCTTCCACGGTATTAATCAATATACACCTTTAGGTACTTAGTAAGTTGACTTATATTTAGAGATTTTTCTTTTAATGCACATAAAGAAAGAATGATTACTTGACGACTAAATCGCAACATGTCAAGTCATGAAATCATCTTAATTTGGGACATTCAGCAACTTCAAAGTTTGCAAAGGCATTGGCGTTCACATAATTAAGATCAGAACTGGTTTGCCTTCTTCAACTCAGCCTCCTAAATTAATTGTCAAAAGCATGTTTTAAGCTACATAAAGACAGCATAAACAACATATCAAAATAAGGCTTATACACATGAGACAAAGACAACACAATTTGCAGAGTCTTTTCAACAAAAATCAATTGCTAAGGAGGCCTTAAAAAACTGTACCATGCATCAGGAAAGCTTTATTTTTTCTGTTGAAACATAAAAGTTAATGACTCAAAGTGTATGTGATACACTTACACGCAAGTTCATCATACTCATCCTTGCCAACAACATAGATGCTGACATCTCCAAGTACTGTGTATACAATGTAAACAGACCTGCAGATGAAAAGTATGTGAAAAGACTATAGATAAAAACAGTCTTAATTATCAGCAAACCCCCACCCACCCACTCCTTACTACAAGAATCTTTTATTAAGTTTCAGCTGAAAGTAGAGTGCTTTCCAGAAGCAAGCAGCCAATAGATATAAATTCAACTCCAAACACTATAAAGGGAGAACTTCAAAGCGAGCAATCTTCCCGTCAACACAGAGTTCCTATCAGTGTCACTTCCCTCTCCAGTCTCCAACTAACAGATGTTTTTATTAACTATGTTATTACCATAGGCAGGAATGTTTTTCCAAGTAACCACAAAAACAATGTACATACTTGTGGCAAGCCACTAGGAGTTCTTCATTCTTAATCCCTTTAAGATTCTCCGCACCTAGCTTAACTAGGAAAGACCTCCAATGCAGACGCTCCTCTGTTGGTACTCCATTAAAACTGCAAGTGAAATGATTAAAATAGGTCATTCCTCCCTGGAGAAGAAACTGAAAAAATTGCTTTCTGTACAAAAAATAAAAGCCCCTTTTCCCACTGCACAAACTTTGATTGAAGGAACAATAGCATATTTATCTTATTGGTGGGACATATCCATAAAAAACAAAGAAGAAAGGGCACTGTCCCATATGAATATTGATGCCATTGACTCCTAGTGCGATACAAATTGAAAAAGGATTATAGAAGTCATCAGATTTTAGTCCATAATCCAATGTTCAAAATTTTTAGGCTCACTCAATTTCAGGAAAATGACACAATTGATGAATATTTAATACATAGAGTCAATAAAGGATAGTCGAAATAGACGAGCACTACATAAGTTATTTTTAGAGAATGTGTATTAGTATTAGTAGTATGAAGTAAGAGGATAAACATCAGAGGGGTGCTAGCTTTTTAAAATGGCTGCAAGACCAGACTTTATACAAGAATCAATATTGGGGCCTTACCCAAGATGAGCATAGAATGTGACTATGAGATGGATGATGGTTATAGAAATTAGACAGTAGCAGAATGATCACTGCCAATAGAAGGACAAGTAGCACACATAGGAGCTAATGATAAAAGGTTCCTTAATTGATCTGGTCATCCCATATGAAGACCTCCATATGTATGAGTCGGTAGGTAGGATACCATGAAAATCGAAGGTGTTTAAAATACATATAGTATACCCAAAATTATATCAAAAGAATTGTCTGAAATGATTATTATAGACAATTCCAGCAAGTCCATTTATTAGTTCCAGTGTTTGCTGGTGGCAGGCACTTATTTTAGTCGGAAGAGAATCTAGTGTTGAAGAAGTCTAAATTGTGGAGTATTGGACATTACAAGTCGAAATAGAGAAAATGGATATTGCGGGTTTTTATAACCAACCACAACTCAACTAGTTTAGAATCGAACTGCATTGTAGTAAACTTGTAGTTGGTGCTGATCAAATGTCACCCCTTGAGTCATAAAATTTTTAGAGGTTGGAGGAGATCGACTTCACAGAGAGAGGGAAGGAGAGAGAGCATCTTAAATACAGAAGACTTCTTTTGCTCTTTCATTGTTCACTTCATTCTCGCTTTCCTTCCACTAGTGGCGTGCTAAGACGAACATCACAGGTTCAAATCCTGAGTATGGTGGGAGGTGGCAAGTATCTGGTGGGATTAGTCAAGGTGCACCCAAACTGGCCTCACACCATGGTTATCAACAAAAAAAAAAGGATTCAGTATGATTTGTATATGGAGAAGCATCAAATTTAATGGAATGCAGCTATGCAATTAATATGAACCAGCGAGAATAACAAATATAAGAATACAACTAAATGTAGCTCGAGGCCAATGATTGAGCTTTTTCCAGAATGATTTCCAATCAGACAGAACACAGCCAAAACCAAAAAAAAAAAAATCTAGTGACTAAACACATATCAGCGGATCTTATGGAAGAGTTATCATAAGCAATAAAGAAATCTGGAAGATAAAGCATCAATTGAACAGGAAATTCTCAAGTAATCATTTACGGAATGAAAGAAGTGTGTTACCGTTCGACGAGGATGTTGCCGTCGGAGTTGGAAAATAAGACGGCCAGAAGCATTTTCTAATCCTTATCCAAATGCGACTGTCTGCTGATCTGATCGGTAAACTCGGATCAGAAATCGCGTATTCAGGCGCTGAAGATTTTGGACGGCTAATTCTATTTTGACCTCTGTCTTTCCCCAATATTTCTTGTCTTTTCTATTTCTTTTCCTTTTTTGAGTCGAACAAAAATAAAATTGTACTATATTCTTGTAAAAATTCTTGTAAACTTTTTTGATAATGTCATTCAATTTTTATTTTTAATCTGAAACTCATTCAATAATGAATTTTCTCTCTCCATTTTCCTCAAATTTTTATTAAATTTTAATAATATGCAATTTTTATTTAAAATTAAAATTCTAAAAAATGAAAAATTATCTATTTAAACCATTTTAAGAAGCTAAATCCCACTGCATTCCGTTGATTCTTCGATCATTTCAAATTAATTCCAGTTATTATAATATGTTCTTGTTAAGCATCAGCATCACGTCGATCTTGGGAAAATTAATTGTATCTAAATTTATAAGCTATATATTGATGCTGATCAATCACTACATAATTATAAAGACAAATGATTAAAATAGATATCCTTTTAATGGATTAAGTCATTAAAATGGTTTAAATAAATATTTTTTATTTCTTAAACTATTATTTTAAATAAAAAAGTGTATATTAATAAAAATTTTAGGAAAAAATAAATTAAATAAATAGAGTAATTTTGTAAGTAAAACTTTCATAGTTGAACGATTTTTTGAAAGAAAAATCTATAGTTGAGTGACTTTTGAGTTAAAGACTGAAGTTGAGAAACTTTATGAAAAAAAAAATCATAATTGAATGATCATCTGTGATATTATTTTCTTTTTTCGAAAACTCGTATTAATACCTTTGGTAATCATCTTTTTACCACTTTGTTTTTGTCTTCTTGTTGTGCTATTGATACGCCCAAATTCACACCTCAATTGAGATGCAAAGCAGTCGTTGACCAAATATAGAACCCAACAAAAGTTGGGGTCGATCCCACAGGGAATGCGTGCATATACAGCTCAAAAGCACTTAGTTTTAGATGTAATTCTTATTTCCACGGTAATAATGCATGAATGAAAATGGGGGTTTCTTTGGAACTAATGTTAAACTAAATACTTATGGTATTCTACGAATCACTAACTCTTATGACTACTGATTTCCACGCAAAAGTTGACGAAACTAGGTCTATGGTTCTTATGACACCGATTCCAATATGCAAACATTCAGGCTTCTATGGTAATGACT
>JBCEWC010002782.1:0-32744 GCA_038996855.1 Solanum aculeatissimum
TATATATAGATAGATAGATAGATAGATAGATAGATAGAGATAACAAGTGCAGTCAATGATGCAATGCAAATGAGATGTATGAATGCAATGACATCTAGGCCATGTATGAGGTGGAATCACGACCGTCGCAGGGATGATGTACACATCTATCGAGCTAAAGCTACCAGATAGAACCCGGGGGTGTCGCAGGCCATGTACTAAAATCTCTCAAGGCGTCGCAGGCCATATACTGAAATACCGTGTCACAGACCTTTTATCCTGAAATTTCTCAAGTATCACAATAACTCAAGTGGTACAAATGTAATATGAGATGAATGCATGCCAATGCCACAAATCAAAGTATATAACAATAACAAAATAAGATACCCGATACATGATAGCCATAGCATCAGAAAGGCAATACCAAGTGCATCAACTAATGTCACAATGTCATTAACATGTCTCAGTTCACCACACTCTCATCAATAGTCAAAATACTAATGAAATCAAACTCCGCAAGTCCCAAAATATGCGTATGATTTCCAAAAGTATCACAATTACCATCAATTTACCACAAAATTTTTCAGATGATATCACGAGTCTCATGCTATCAAAATAACCTCCAAAATATCTCAAATAATCAAGATTAAACCACAATTTACCAACAGAGTCACAATTTACTCCCATTCCAATATAATCGATATCGCATTTTCACCAAAATTCTATCATATCAACCCAATTATTCACGAAACAACCTAAACCTTACAATTATCACATAAACATATCCATTATCTCAAAATCCAATCCCAAAAAGGTTACATGAACCTACTTCGATGTTAAAATCACATTCAAACCAAGCTTTCAATTAATCCAAGTTTCAAAATGATCACCAAACAATAATTTTTGGATATTGATATTGGCACGAATTAGGCTTAGGTACAAAATGATCAAAATTAGGGCTAAAATTTAAAGTGCCCTAATCTGAAAATTAACTCAAAATTATGATTCTATGCGAGAAAAGGAGTTTGTGGATGAAAATTCTACTAAAATTGAGTTCAAAGAAATTAACCCTTAGCGAACGCGAAGAACAAGGCACGAACACTGATAGTATTTGATAGCTGTACCAGAAATAAGAAAAACCAGCTATTGCAATCACTCGGAACGGACCTCGGGGTCCATTCAGAATCTAAATTACATAAATCAGACATGAATTCATACCAGAAATGACTGTTCAAACTCAACAGAATTATCAGAATTCGATTCCGAGATCTCCTCGACATAGTTATCAATACTACTCATTAAAACTAGTTTAAAATTCAAAATACCAAAACTACCCTCGGAAACTCCAAAAATTACACAAGACCATTTCTAGTGTTAATTTCATCATATGGAATTACTGGAATTGTCAAAATCTCGATTCAAGCTTTCAAACTCTGAATATCGACCAAAGTCAAACTTTGGCCCCGAAAACAACTGAAAATGCAATTTTGGGTTCAAAATTTTCGTTTTAACTCCAAATTCAGTTCTGTAACTTCTCTTAAACCAAATTCAACATTTCAGAGCTAATGAAATTGACGAATTTCTGATCCAACACTCGAAACTCAGAATGATACAGAAGCTCAGAATGGTAGAAAAACTCACATTTTTAACAACTTAAGCTTCCAAAAATGCCAACGCTCATATTTTTCACTTTACAAGATAAGATCTCAGTTCCAACAATATAGATAGATTAAAATAAGTCCAAAACAACTTACAAAAGGGCAAAATAGTAATTTTTACAAATAAGCTAAAAATGGCCAACAAGGTCATTGCATTTCTTCTATAATGGTACAAAACGATAGTATCGTTTCTTTTATTTTCAATTTGAATTGAGTGGTGTATATTCTTTTTCATTCCATAATAGTGCGAAAAGAAGGTCCGACTCTAAGTGATTCAAGATTAAAGAAAAGAGAGGGATGAGATTTCTCTCGCTTTTGGCATAGCGGGTCCCTAGTGGGAGGTAGGTCGCTTAGACTTGTTCATGTTCGGCGCAAAAGCGCTCGATCAATGCTCTGAAACTGAATCATTTCCTTGTATTTGAGAAGAACTTCTAGATTAATAGGAAGAAAATTTAATCGGAATGAATAATAATTTTTCTTCTATGCGCACCCCAGCCACCCCTCGCCTCTCCCTCCTTCTCCCCCCACCCCCAAAAAGTTAAAAATTTATTTTTGAAAAATATTTTAAATTTTTTGTTACTCCACCCCTACCTCCGAACCCCCCACCCTTCATATATCCCCTATGCACCCCACCCACCCAACCCCCTAAAAAATTTCAAAATTGTTTTTAAAAAAAATGAAATTATTTGAAAATTAAGTCTTGAGTCGGATATGGTCGAATTCCATTTCGTAAGCCGGGTTCGAGTCTAAATTTGAAAATTGAATCTTAGATCGAAAGTTAAGTTGAGTCTTTTATTAAGTGTCGGAGTCGGGTCCTAAATTGGGGTTGATTTTCATGGTAGAAACTATTTTCCTAAATAATATTTTCTACTCTCTAGCAAAAAATAAAAGATATTTTCATCCACTAACCAAATAATAAAAAATATTTTTCACTCACCGACTAAATATGAGAAAATAAAATAAAAACCAAATTATTTTTCAGGAAAATATTTTCCTTTCATAGCAAACAAAACCTCAATGGAAAAAGGTTGAGTTCATTATTCATTGAACTTCGAACGGTGCACTAACTGATCTTGAGGGATTTCTCGATCATCAACCTATCTATCTATACTATTATAAAAGTATGAAAAACTATAAAATATTGATGACACTGTAGTGTAGTAATTACGTATAATAACTGAATTTAGAAATTAAAATTGAGTAAAATTTTAGTTTTATAATTTTTGTTTAAGAACTTGAGCAGCAATGCTGTAGAACTTTAGACATTTTTAATGAATAAAGATGTAAATGGTAATACTTGAGAAAACTATTCCATTCAAAAGTTTTTGATCCAAAAATACCCTTTTAAAAATAAATTTATTGTTTATTTTAGTTTTGAAAATAATATTTTTTAATTAGCAAATATTTATCCTATTTCAATTTGAGGAAAAAAATAAAAAATAATTTTTTTGCTTTATTATAATTACTATTTTTTATCGTTATCTAAATAAAAATTAATGTTGGGTTTACTATGATCTTATATTTATGACATATATTATTTGTTACAGGCGTACAATGTTCTATTTTAATTGATAAATGAGATTAAAAAAAAGAAATATTTTCTTGCATTTTTATTAGTTAATGTGATTTTAAAAAAAAAATAAGAAAAAGATTCGTTTAAAATAATATTTTTATTAGGATCACAATATGCTTAAAAAGAAAAGAATATATATTTATTTAGAGAAGAACATTTTTGACCCATTTGGTAACAATAAGGGTATTTTTGGACCAAAATATTAAATAAAAATTAATGTTGAGTTTACTATGATCTTATATTTATGACATATATTATTTGTTACAGGGGTATGATGTTCTATTTTAATCGATAAAATTAGATTAAGCAAAAAAATTATTTTCTTGCATTTTTATTAGTTATAGTGATTTAAAAAAAAAAACAAGAAAATGATTCTTTAAAAATAATATTTTTATTAGGATCACAATATGTTTTAAAAGGAAAAAAATATATATTTATGTAGATAAGAACATTTCTGATCCATTTGGTAACAATAAGGACATTTTTGAACCAAAGTACTAATGATAAGGACATTTTTGGACCAAAATATAAATCAAAAATATTTTTATTCCTTTCGTATAGTTGAAAAATATTTTTGACCCTTTTCCCAAAAAAAAAACAAAGAACCACACCACAATGCATGAAGAAAATGTCTGCACGTGATTCGAGGAGAATATAGAAGACTCTCTCAATATGTTGCGAGGATTGATGCATTATCAGACATTTCAAAAAAGGTTTCATCCAGAAAAGATCGCCTTATAGTTGGAAGCAACCATAATGATCCTCAAAAGTTCAATAATCAACTTCAAGCCGTACACACATCTTCTCCAATCAGCTTCAAGCGAAGCATCAAAACACATGTGCTACAAAATAGTCATTTCAATATCGAAACGTACCATCATTTCACATTGAGGTAACGATTTAATTTTTGAGCCTTAAAAAAAAGGGTTTGCATAGAATACAAGATATTAGAAATAAGATATAAAAAATCTTGAAAAGCTTGAGTTATTTTCTGGTTCTTCCACATTTTTATCTTTCATACTACCTTGTACTATCCATTTTCCTTTCTACAAATTATTTACTTGTATGAAATCACGACTTTGACTTTTTAGCTCAAAGAGAATTGAATTTGATCGTTCACACTCACTTATTTTGTATAAATTCAACTATTGAATGGATTGGCGGTATTTTTGGAAAATAATATTTTTTCCCCTTATTTGAACTATATAAAAATTTAAAACTTAAGTTTTACTTTTAATCGACCCAAGAGTAGGGGTGTGCATCGGTCGGTCCGGTTCGATTTTATACATTATCAGTTTTTAATTTTTAAATATGTTAAACCAATAAGAAATCAATAAAATAATTTTTATCGGTTTTGGGTTTATCGATTTTAAGTCCTTAACGGTTCAGTTTTTGGTTTACCCGATAAGAATGATAATGAGAATTTGCATTAATAAAAAACACATAGAGTACTAAGACTATGTTTACAAACTTGCAAAAACTATAATTAGTTAATTACAAACTAAAATACTAAAGTGGATAACTAATCACTTAAGTACTGTAAAGATTAAAATATGTAAAGTATTGCTATAATGTCCTGTTACTATTAAATTATTAATATTTATGAAGGGATAAAATAGTAAATTATTATAATCTTATTGGGTTATCTGTTTACCCAATAATCTAATAGCAAAAATCAATATTGAAACGATAATTCAATAATCTTTTTTTTAAACCATTAAAAACCCGTAACCTAATAACCCAATAACAATAAACTAATAACATTTTTATTGATTCAGTTTATTGGTCAATTTGGATTTTGCACACCCTACCCAAGAGAGAATCCATGGAGTTAATACATTATATATTTTTTTAATTTTTTTTTTAGGTGGACAGCCACCAAAATCAAATCTATAATCCAATTAATTGGTTATTGAGCCCCATTGTGAAAAGACCGATTGAAAGTGACTTCAATTATTTTAATTTTGCATTTTTCTTTTATTCTATCATTTTTTCTCCTAAATATAATTTTTTTTTGAAAATCTTGTGGTCTCAAATTAAAAATATAACAAATGCCTTAAAATATCGTATAATTTTGTGATCTTAAACATGTCAAGTAGAAAATTTGAAGTAAAAAGTTGCTAATAAAAAGAAAGAGATATTCTTTTTAAAATTTATATGTACAATAAAAAAAGTAGTTTGCAATATGGTTAACCAAGTGACAAACTATTGAAAAGTCACTTGACAATTTTAGGATAAAATTAATATACGTTGTAATGAAAGTTTTAAATTAAAAGATTAAAGGTGTTTGAATTTAAGAATATTAGATAGATTTTTTGATTCGCTTAAAAGTAGAAAGTAATGGTTGAAGAGATCTAAATAAACTCTTAATATTTTGTAAACTTATCCTTTCAGGTGTTGTAAAGTATATTTGAAGATATTTAATTTAAATGTTAAATGAAATATTAAAATACAACAACAATTGTAACGACTTGTTGCCGTTATTATAGATAGGTCAATGGGAAAAATTTTTGGACCAAAAAGCTTTTGAGCGGTAACTTGAGAATCTTGAGCCTAGTATCACTGACTTAGATTTCGATTAAAACTTTCGTGCGGTACTTGACAACTTACTCACAATTCTTTCACGATCTTGTAAGCTTATTCGACTAGATCGCTAAGAGAACGCTAGATTGAAGAAGACAAGAGAACTTTTGTAAAGAAGACTCTTTATAACTTTGAAAGATTGCTTATAATTTCTTGGTTGATGACTACAAAATGAATGATCCCTCTATTTATACTACTCTCTTGGGGGTAAAGTGCAAATAATATTTACTCTTAAAGTCCCTCAATATTTACACATAAGTTCATATTTCTAGAAGTCTCTACAAGTCTAGAGATTTCTAAGACTCTCCAAGACTTGACTACATTGCTCTAGATTTTTGTAAGACTCGACTACATTCTTCTAGTGTCTTCTAAGGAGATTCAAGTGCTATCCACTATATTCTAGTTTTCCAAAAACCTCTCCAAGACTCTAGTTTCTTCTACTTGACTTTAGATTCTTCCCTCTTCTTAATGGTCAAGTGACGGGTCGTGACACTCTCTCCCACCTGATATTGTGGCATCCTCAACAAACTGCTACTGTAGGAATTTCCAAACTCTGTCTTTGAATTGTCACAAGCCTTTATTCCGTTCCCATGTGGCCTTCCTTGAAGATTTTCCTTTCCCGTGCAAGAGGAACATTGTTGCGGTTGACTATCCCTATTTTTGCTTGGCCTCCTCTGATGATTTCTCTTTCTAGTGGGTGTGGAACATGAAAATGACTTTTCATTCTTGATCCCGTCACAAGCTGCAAGGCCAATATCGTGGCTTGTCCTTCCATCTTCGGTAGCTTGACCAAAGGCATCGCACAAGGCCCATCTCGCTCTATGATCAAGAGTTGTTAGAGATAGGCGTCGATCACCGTATGACACCTTTGAAAAAACTCCTGCCCAAGAATTATATAAACAAGATCTAGTGGAGTGATAGTAAAGTTGGTCTTACCGTGCCACTTGCCCAACGTTATGTCTACTTCTCAAGTAATTCTGCATACAGGAGTCATTGGTGCATTGACCATCCTAAGGCAAATATTACTTGAACTATATCTTATCCCCAGCCTTATCACTGCAGACTCAGTCATGATGTTGTCCTCCGCACCTATATCAACCATAGCACGGGGGTAGTCCATTGATCGTGATGTCCATGTAATGTGCATTATATTCTTTCGACTTATCTGGTTACTTTATGATAGTTCTGCATAGTCCAATTACACCTAACTGTGTTGTGCCCAAACCTTGCCTTGGTTATTGTGCATCTTTCTCCTTCCATTCTTGTGATCTCTCACCAAGGTTCTTTAGTTCAAGGCATTTTTTATAGCCATGCGGCCCACCATATATGTAGCATTTATATCATTTTTTGGGTTGTGCCTTTATCTTTTTATTGCTTTATCGTCCAGACTTCTTTTCATCAGATTTATAGGTGTCATGCTTTTAGGGATGTGGCTACCAATCCTTGATTTTGCCACCTTCTCCCCCACCTTGGTCATTATTACCTCTCATTTCCTCTTCTTTGTCTCTATCGTGCTTGTCATGCCTAAAGTCCGTCAAAGCTTCTGCCTGTGTGATGGCCTCGTCAATGATACTAACTTGTCAGCATTCCAACTCTATCTTGGCCCAATTTTATAGCCCATCCATGAAGTGGAACAATATATCTTCATCCATGAGGTTGGAAATCTGAAGCGTGACCCTTATGCTACTCGTATGCTTCAGCTCCTTGAACTTACGTTTTGCCTCATAGATGAAGTTGTTGGGGAAGAAGGCCTTCTTGAACTCATTCCAGAATTGATCTTATGTACTGATGGTGCATATCCCCTTCCAATCTCTGACTTTTTTTATTTCCACCATAACTTGGCCATCTCAGTAAGATACAACACGAGTGTGTTGATCTTGGTCTCATCACTCTTCACTTTGTTACACTTGAAGTAGTTCTCCAAGTGCCAAAGGAAATTCTCCACCTCCTGTACGTCACCAACACCTTTGAACACAGGTGGCTTGGGAGCCTTGATCCTAGCCTCCCTGTTTCCATTGGACGTAGCATATCTCCCTTCCTCCATGCCTTCTTTAAGTGCCTTCATCCTTGCACTCATGGTCTCAATCTTGCTCAACACATCCATGAGTCGGCACTCTAAGGAAGTAACAACTTTTTTTCACCTTGTACTCAACAACCTTACGCCTATCCAACTCTTTCCAGATGTTGTCATTCTCTTTAAGGGTGAACTCCTCCCAGGTGTTGAACTTGCCATTAAACTGATTCAAGAATTTGCCTAGGATCTCCATGGCTTTCCTGGAAACATCCCCTTTTGCGATCCACTCCATACCAAGCGTGATGTCTACGGGCTCCTCACCTCGTTCTTCGTCACTCAACTCAGTGGTTAAGAGTGAGTAGGATGTTAGGGCCTCTCTTGGAACAAGTTTGAATAAAACCCCCTCGTTCCTCTTAGAGTTCTTCTTTCCCTTTCGTGACTTCTTCCCAACATCCGGCTTAACATTTGCGACGTTGGTGGCGACGATGTCTCCCTCACTTGCCATGTTTCTCTTAGTAGAAACCTGCTCTGATACCACTCTTTCACAAACTTAGATTTTAACTAAGACTTTCGTGCGACACTTGAAAACTTACTCATGATTCTTTCATGATCTTGTAAGCTCAAGTAAGCCTATTTGACTATATTGCTAAGGGAATGCTAGATTGAAGAAGACAAGAGAGCTTTCGTAAAGTAGACTCTTTATAACTTTGGAAGATTGCTTACAATTTTATGGTTGATGACTACAAATGAATGGTCCCTCTATTTATACTACTCCCTAGGGGCTAAAATGCAAATAATATTTACTCTTCATGTCCCTCAATATTTACACATAAGTCTTTATTTCTAGAAGTCTCTACAAGTCTGGAGATTTCTAAAACTCTCCAAGCCTTGACTACATTGCTCTAGATTTTTCTAAGTCTTGACTATATTATTCTAGAGTCTTTTAAGGAGCTTCAAGTGCTATCTACAATGTTCTAGAGTCTTCTGAAAACCTCTCCAAGACTCTAGTTTCTTCTCCTTGTCTCTAGATTCTTTCCTCTTCTCAATGGTCAAGTGGCAAGTCATGACACTAGGCTAAATTTGGACAAAATATGAGTCAGGTGAAGTCTGGGGTAATCCGATAATGAATTAGGAATTGATTTTGTGTTTGAACTTCTGAATTGATATGCAAGATAATAAGAAGCCTGTACGACTTTACAAAATTGAATTCAAGCGAGTAGAATTCTCAAAATTGATCTTGTCACAAAGGATAAGTTATTGAGCATCATGGTTTGAGGTGTGTTGCAAAATGGGGACATCAGATGTGAGTTACAAAGTTTTTGTCTCTATGCAATCCCCCATCGTGGGATGGATCCCGTTATGGTAGTGCCACAATGGCAAGATATGTGGCCGCTATGGTTGGACAAATGAGGTTTTAAGCCAAAAAAGTCCTAAAATCATTTTTACTTCTCCCACTTTGTTCTTGAGAGACCAACAACGACTTAAGACTTATTTTCTTCAGTTTTTCATCTGTTTCATCGATAAAGGTAAGTTCATTTCGGAGCTAATGGAACAGACAGATTTTTTATCCGATACTCAAAACTCAGATTGGTACAATTACTCACTTTTTCAACAACTTAAGCTTTAAAAAATGCCAAAACTCATATTTTCTACCTTTAAAAAAATACAGGATCTCAATTTCAAAAGCATAAACAGTTCAAAATAGGTCCAAAGCTACTTACGAACGAGAAAAATAGTAATTTTCACAAATAAGCTCAAATATGATCAGCAAGGTCATTATAGCGAATGCAAAGGTCAATGAGGTTGACCTTCCACAAACGTGGAGGCTAATCTTGCGAACACAAAGAAGGATTGGTAGCTGCACCAAATTTCAGAAATCAACTATTGCAAAAAATTTCAAACGGACCCCTGGTACACCCAAATTCACACCTCAAATGAAGTGCAAAGCGATCGTTGACCAAATATAGAACCCAACAAGAGTTGGGGTTGATCCCTCAGGGAATGCATGAAAATAAAACTACCAGCACTTAGTTCCAAGTATAATAACTATTTTCGGAATAAAAATGCATAATATAAATGGGGGCTTTGTAGTGATATGAAGACTAGTTATCAAAATTATTCTACTAATTAATTACCTAAAATGACTACTGGAGCTCAACAATTTATTGCTAGACTAGGATTGCGATCGCCATACCACCAACATCGATATTCAAACTTAAGGCTTCCACGATTATAATCACACACACACAAAGTAAGTAAACAATTACCACCTAATTCACCTTCCGGTCCCTCTTAGGTGCCTTCGTTCATCACTTTCCAGTCTCAGAAGTTTACCCTTTTTGCCCCTTGCTTTAAACCCCAAGATGCTCTCACCTTCCAGTCTCGAGCACTTAGACTAGGTTAACAACCCCAAATTCTGTAGTAGGATTCTTTTACTAATCACTACATCCCTTTTGGGCATATAATGAATACAGGCCTACCCTAATGCGTTGACTCATTAATATTTAGATAAAATTGAAGAATTCCTATGATGTGCACGATAATCACAATCGACGTACGCCCTAAATTTGCCTATCTTAGTTGGTTAGCATAGGTCCCACAACCCTAGTTGTGGGTTTAGCCTAGCATGATTAAAGAAATCGAATTATAAAAAGATGAAGAGATCATAATCAACACGTACAATTGAATGCACAGTGAATTTATGAATCACAATCACAAACGAGCGGATGCAAAACCATAAATTTGATAAAATAGCCTCAAGAACGTCGTTCTCTCTATAATTTGGTCTCCAGCAGTTGTTAATAATGAAAAATGACCTAAAAAATACATATATATATTAACTAAAACCTAATCCAAATTAAAATAGGAAATCCATCTTTCGGCATGGTTGACAATAATTACACACGGTCCGTGTGACCTTACTTAGCATCAATTCCTACTCAGTTCCAACTGACGGTTCTGCCTCTCTACACGGTTGGGCAAACAACTCGTGAAATGCCACACGACTCGTGATGGGTCCCATGTGGCTTCACTTGATGATAATTCCTAGGGAAATTCAACTGAGGCTACTGCCTTTCTTCACGGGTGGGCCAACGGTCTGTGAAATGCTACACGGCCCATGATGGGTCCCGTGTAGCTCCACTTGGCAACAATTTCCAATGTCCTTCCAACTGAGGCCACTGCCTCTCTTCATGGTCGAACATACGGTCCGTGAAGCTCCACATGGCCTGTGATGGGTGTTGTGTGGTTTCACTTAGCAGTAATATTTGGTGCAATTTCTATTGGAGCTCACTGCCTCCTTTCACGATCAGGACTACGCTTCGTGAACCTCCACTCGACCCATGATGGGTTCCGTCTGATTTCACTTGGCAGAAACTTCCGATGCAATTTCCATTGGAACTTACTGCCTCTCTTCACGGCCAGTAACACGGTTCGTGTGAGTCCACACGGCCTGTGAGGGTGCTCGTGTGAGCCTGGTAGTGGTATTTCTTCATTTTTAGCTTCCTTTTTGTCTGAATCTATGACTCAATCTTATTCTTGAAAAATACGACTAAACGAAACATTAAATACACAAATTTGATTGAGAACTCGCGAAAATTCCAAGTTAACAACATTATCGGAATCGCATTTTCACGACTTATCAACACCCTCTACTTAGAATTATTGCTTTTCCTCAAGAAACAACTAAAACACACATCACAACACACAAATACAAGCCTCTAACAGAAATCATACAATAACTCTTAAATCAATCACCTTCACCCAGGAAAAAAAATAAACTTAACATATACATGCGCCCAATCAGACTTACATAGCTCCGGCTAAGCATCACATCACATCCAGTTGGTCTACTTATACTCCTGAACGAAGATGACTAGTTGGTTAGGCAACCAAATAGTGCAAGGATATTGCCCTCACTACAACGAAGTCTCACACACAGTATATAAATGCAAAGCAGAGATTGGAATGTAGACACTCACGCTCACAAATGATTTCCAACTGACACTCAAGTATAAACCATATGTTTGCCCTTATTTTCACCACCTTAACTCTCGAATAACCTTTTTAGGATCACTTTAGGACTTTTATAGCTTGTAACGTAGGCTCAAGTAAGGGTGTGGTACATTTAGGATCAAAGTGACTAAATTGGTCCCTCCAAGACACTACTTTGGCTTAGCCCTTAACTTCCCGTAACCAAAATCTTATTGTCCTCTATTCTCGTTGCTATTGGGAGTGTTTCCACTTTTTCTCCATTCTTTTTATTTTTATTTATATTTTTTTTCATTTTTGTGTGGTTTCACACCCAAGCTTTTCTTTTCTTTTAATCACTCAACTCTTTTTTCCATTTTATTTTTCTGCTTTCCCCACAGTAGCTACCCTCAACTTAGGCTTTTCGCCTAGGTTGAGGTGCACAATGTCTTTTCAAAAGGACCAGGGCCAATAAAAGCCACCCTCAACTTAGGTGTTGGCCTAAATTGAGGTTCACATGTCCTTGGAGAGTCCATGGCCAAAGTAAGGATTTACAACTAATCAAGGGATATGTGTTAGGTGAAAACAAAGAAAAGGCTTACTTAGGCTCAACTGTTTGGTTCAAAGGGAGCAATTTTATATGGTTAGCTTATTTTAGGCTAAGTGGATTCACACAAAAATGGCCTAAGATCCTTTCCTAATCCAGTTATTCAGTTATTCCAGTGGGACTAAGCGGGCAAGTTCTAGCTTACATGCGTGTCAATTAAATTTAAACTAATAGGCTCACACGCACATGACCCATATCCTACCCTATTCAGCACCAACCAACCAAGTCATTTTCATTCATCCAGATGTTAACTAGAGAATGTATACAATGCTTAACACGGATCACACAAGTTATTCAGGATGGGATGCATGCACATACAAGTAGTTTGAATTTGGGCCATTTTCATAAATAAAACTCTAGGTTATTGTAGACTCTTATAGAGGCTCATACTTATGCCAACTATACAACCTAAATATGCCAATTCTACTAGATAGTACACTTGAGAGAAAAGAAACATGGCAACAAAAACTCCAGGTGTCAGGAATGCCCTACCCCTACCAAAAAGAAAGTGCAATGCCCTCAATGCACAAAAAGTAAGAAATATAAAGACAAAGGGGAAGGGACATACCTGGGACGCACTAGGCGTCGGGCTGATCAAAAACAGCAGTGTGCGACCCCCCAGTGGGGTCGTCTCCATCATAGCACGAGGCCTGGACAAAAACACTCCCAGAAGCTCTAGCTCAAACTTCCTCATAAGTAAGCCGCTCCTGCTCTTCTTGCACCGCAGCAACCCGTCTCTAGGCTCTAAGCGCCTTGCACAACTATTTCTCCTTTGCCTCCTTTGCATCCATTGGTGGGCTATGGCGCTAATGCCTCATTTTCTCCTTTCCTTTCCTCTTAGAGGACTCAGATTGCTGCATAGTGGCAACAAGTGACGCTGGAAGACGAACACCCTAATAATCACCCAAAGACGGTGTAGGGGCTGGGGTCGCAAATAAGTTCATCAACAACTCAATAGGAGGAGGTGGAGGTGGGGAATTGTACTTAGCAATGAGCACGACTATCTGGTTTTTCATTTCTGCAATCGTGTTCACGATGTTGGCCGCCTCCATCCCGGACAAGCTATTGAACCACTCATTAAAATAAGTCTCCAAGTTGTTCACTTGGTTCTGGAGAATAACTATTTGGCTCCGATGATCAACACGAAGTGATTCTATAGCTTGGTTCACTTGAGTCTGGACCATCTATGGTATCCTCTCAACATTTGGTCTACTTTGGCCTGAGTTTGTCGCTGATCATTGACCAACCTGGCCAAAAACTCGTAGGGCATATAAACATAACCTAGAGCCATAACTGCTTGTGGCCCGGTGCCCTCGGTATGCTCTGATGCCTCATCAGCTAGTGGAATGGCCGTAAACCCCTCAAAGTCCATGGATTGCTGAGGGGTGGCTTGTGGAAACATGGTCGGGCCACCATAGCGCTACTTCTTGGCCCGGAAGAGTGGATTGTTGTCATTCTTAATCAAGGCGATGTTGACCGCCGTGGTAGGATACGTCTTTCGGTCCAGGTACCTGGTGATGGGGACTTGAGCCCACCTGTAGAGGCCTCTGATCAAACAGGGAAAAGGGAAGGCCGCCCGATCACTTAAGGCCCTGTCCCTCATCTCAGTAGCAATGACTCGACCCATATTTATAGGATAGCGGGCGCTGAGACATGCTACTAGTGAGGCCTGCAACAGTTGAAGGGTGTTGTCATTTAAAGTGGGTTACAGGCGGGCACGCACCACGGATAACTAAAACTTGGCCTGAAATGTGAGGGAGACCTTAGTTATGGGGATCCGTGAGTCGGTGACCTAAGCAGCTTCAACACCCTGCAATGCGATCTGCTGTGCAATCCAGGACACCACAACAACCCTAGAATCAGGATCAGCCAACAGCGCTGCCTCAAAAATCTCGTGGACTTTAACTGCATAAAGTCCGTCAGCAGGCGCGGTGTATTCAGGCCCATGCAAGAACCGGTTAATGGTGGCCGTAGAGATATCAACCTCCTGACCTCGGATATACAAGTGATTTAGTGGGGCCACGTTCATGGCCATGTGTCTACGAAGTCTCCTGGAACCGCCCCCCACCAAATTCATCAAATCAGTAGCATAAGAGGAATAAAACTCCTGGATGAGGGCCGACCAGTAAAAACCTAGCTTTGATTTCTAGCACCGCATCTAAGTTATCAATCAACATAATATATTCCGGTAGCAAAGGCTATCACTGGAACCCCTCGGACCCTTTAGTCAGCCCATGAGAAAATATGTCTCGTCCGCCCGGGGTAGTCCAACGGGCTCAGAGAAAGAGGAGGATAGACCTTTCCACGTCATAATTAGGCATATGAGAGACAACAAAATGTATGGCTTCGTCGTCACTATCTCGGAGCTCAACCTTCGTGGCACTATCCTATTGATCTGGGGCTTCGGGAGTGAAGACATGCTCCTCTTCCTCATATTCTAGGGCAGCCTCTTCCTCCTCTCCCTTGGTAAGTGGGACCCCCTCGGTATACAGGGGGTCATTGCTCGGTGTGCTTTCCGGGCTCGAGTTGTTCGGGGAGAGTGAGGGAAGATAGTGCCGGTGTAGCTGACCTTCGATCCCTCAGACGAATCATTCCCCGAGCCGCTGCCGGTTTGATGGTTGAAGGACTCGGTGGGAGAATCACGTAGGTGCTACTGTCGGTGAGGACCCATTAGACCTGAAAGCAACAGAGAAAGATACGCTAAGTACATGTGGAACCTGTAGGATGATATGCAAACGGGTACTCAGACTTCCCCTGCAGTGTAACAAGTGACAATAACCCTTAAGAGTGTGTCACCCGGTCTCATAGGGAAATTGCACTATAACACACTACAAAAAACAAAACAAAACACACACTAGAAAAACAACTTAATAGATACAGATGCAGAACACAGCCGAATGGACCCTACACGTACCGTGTGACGTATCACGGGCCATGAGGTGGTCTGTCTGGCTGGACTTGGGGTGCTGGCAAAAACTGTCACCTGGAAGAAACCCCCTACACGGGCCGTGAGATGGGTCACAGATTGTGAGGTCATCCGTGTACCTTGACTTGAAGTGTGGATGAGAGAGGGCACCTGGACGGGTTCCCCTAAACGGACTGTGAGATGGGTCACAGATCGTGAGGTGGTCCGTGTGCCATGACTTGGAGCGTGAGAGAGACAGGGCACCAGGACGGGACCACTACACGAGCTGTGAGATAGTCTGTATGTCGTGCCTTCAATGGTCTGCCAACGGTACTTTTACGAGGTGCACCGCATGGACCCCAACACGGTCCGTGTGGAAAGGCATGGTCCATGAAGAGTTCCAAGGGGAAGCACCTCAAAAATTATCGACAAACAACCTATAGATCCGAGACTTAAGCACATAGATCGAGTTCCTAGAACTCGTCTACACCCATGGAAAGCAAAATACCAAAGATTTACCCAACAAAATAACAACTACGGTCTTATTTTATATCACATTCATGGGAAGACCTTCAAAGGACCAACAATGGTGGGAAAATACAACCAACTCCTTTGCCAACTCAATTTACCCCACAAAAACACGATTTCTTACATAAAGCTTCAATTTTTGCACAAATATAAGTACATGCCATATCAAGTTAACCAAAAATAAGAAGAAACCAAGAGGCACTTACTTGAATTATGATGATACTTGAAAGTGAGTGAAAACGATGAAGACCTAAATCAGTTAGGTTGCTCAACAAATCATGAGAAAGATCTTTGTTTCATAGTTAGAGAGATAGATTTGATCAAGTTGAGAGAGTATGTGAGAGAGAGTTGAGAAGAAAATATGAGGGAAAATAGGGAATGGGGCCTGTGGGGTTAACAAATATGAAAATTTTGACCAGTCAAACTTGGTCAACCCCGTCGGACTGACAACTAGACGGACTGTGACACATGTCATGATCCGTGAGGATCTTTGTCTGACTGTACTTGGGACACGCAGCCTCAAATGGCTAAACACTCGAACCCGTGTAATGTTACACGGTCCGTGTGTCCATTCGTGTAGCGCCACTTGAACCTGCTGCCGTCCGTTAGTTCCCATGATTGGCCTCACGGTACGTGTATTGTCACACGATCTGTTTGGCCGTCCGTTCAACTAGACTTTGGAACGATTTCAAGACTTACCTGGGGGTGTGATCACGGGCACTCTCACAGTCTGTGTGAAGACACAAGGTCTGTGTAGGGTGCCGTGACACTGAACTTCACCCATTCATCGTAGGTTGAGCTCCAATGCGTGTCTTCCCCACCATGGCCCATTGCACAGACCTCCCCAACACACCTGCGTGTACCTGAAACTACAAAAATAATGACTAATGACATAAATTATTATTATTTTTAATTTTTTAATTTTTTTAATCTAGATATAATTACATCATGGGTTGCCTCCCATAAAGTGCTTGATTTAACATCGCGGCACAACACAACTCCTTGACTACTAGGACTTCGTCAAGGTGCACTACCTCCACCACGGAGACCTTAGTAGCAACACCCAAGTACTTCTTGATTCTCTGACTATTACCCTTGAACCAGTGCCTATTTTTAGCTTCAAGTTCCAATATACCATGATGGAATAGTTGAACAACCTTGTATGGCCCAGCCCATCTAAACTTGAGCTTCCCTGGAAACAATCAAAGCCTGGAGTTGTAGAGTAACACCCTGTCGTCTACAGTAAAATTTTGCGATGTGATGTGCCTGTCATGCTGAACTTTCATCCTTGCTTTGTATAATGCAACACTATCATACGCGTGTAGACGAAGCTCATCCAACTCATTGAGTTGGTCAAGTCTCAGCTCTATGGCTTCCTCCTAATTCTTGTTCAACTTCTTCAAGGCCCACAGTGCCTTATGCTCTAGTTCCACTGGCAGATGACAAGCTTTCCCAAACACCAATTGGTATAGAGACATACCAATAGGAGTTTTGTATGCTGTGCGGTAGGCCCAAAGCACATCGTCCAACTTCCCAGCCCAATCAGTCCTAGATGCATTGATAGACTTGACCAATATCTCTTTTTTCTCTTTGTTCGACACTTCAAACTGGCCACTAGTCTGCGGATGGTAGGGAGTGGCGACCTTATGCTGACGGACTCCATACTTGGCTAATACTGTGTGGAAGATCTTGTTACAGAAATGGGTCCCCCCATCACTAATGATAGTTTTAGGAATGCCAAATCTGGAAAAGATGTTTTGCCTCAGAAATCGAGCTACACTCTTGCTCTCATTGTTCGTCAGTGCCACCGCTTCCACCCACTTTGAGATATAATCAACTGCCACCAAGATATACCTCATGCCATAGGAGCTTACAAAGGGATCCATGAAGTCAATGCCCAAACATCAAATATCTCCACCTCCAGGATGAGTGTCATGGGCATGTCTTGGCGCCTAGAGATATTAACTTGGCACTGACATTGATCACATCCCTGCAATAGGTCGTAAGTTTCCTTGTACAGGGTGGGCCAGTAGCACCCATATTTGAGTATCTTCTTGGCGGTCCTGGCACTACTATGGTGGCCCCCCACCGGAGAAACATGATAGGCTTCCATTACACTCATCATCTCTTCTTCAGTGATACACCTCCGAATTATCCTATCAGCATATGTGCAGAACAAAAATGGCTCATCCCAAAAGTACCTGCACATATCATGGAGAAGTTTCTTTCTCTGGTGAGAGGTTAGGTCCTCGGGCATGAGGTCACACACCAGATAGTTAGCATAATAAGCAAAATAAGAAATTAGATCAACAGAAGAAGCTAGTACCTGCTCATCGAGAAATTTGTCATCGATATTTAACCAATCATTGCCCTTGGACTCATCCTCCAGCCGAGATAGATGATCTGCCACTTGGTTCTCGGTCCCTTTTTCTGTCTTGGACCTCAAAATCAAACTCTTGCAACAATAGCACCCACCTGATCAGTCTTGGTTTGACATCCTTGTTAGCCATAAGATACCTCAATGCTAATTTGTCTAAGGCATAGACTACTGCCAACAACTCCTGCTCAATCACGGTGTAGTTTCTTTGAGCTTCATTCAGGGTCTTGCTGGCATAGTAAAATAGGATGAAAAATCTTGTTATTATTTTGGCCCAACACAACCCCCAAAGCAGTTCCACTTGCATCACACATGATCTCAAACGGGGCTGACCAGTCAGGAGCCACTACCACAGGTGTTGTA
Organism: Solanum aculeatissimum; assembly: GCA_038996855.1. Classification (NCBI taxonomy): domain Eukaryota; kingdom Viridiplantae; phylum Streptophyta; class Magnoliopsida; order Solanales; family Solanaceae; genus Solanum; species Solanum aculeatissimum. The sequence goes on from JBCEWC010002782.1 coordinate 18,557, forward strand.
ATCAACTTGTGTTTTAAAGTCATAAAGGTTTGCCTACAACTTTCATCGAACTGGAACTTAGCATCTTTTTCCAACAACTTGCACAATGGATGTGCAATTTTGGAAAAATATTTTATAAACCGGCGGTAGAAACCCGCATGTCCCATAAAACTTCTGACTCCTTTCATAGAGATAGGTGGCGATAACTTTTCAATAACCTCAATATTCACCTTATCTACCTCGATGCCTCATGCCGAGATCTTGTGACCAAGGACGATCCCTTCCTTAACCATGAAGTGGCATTTTTCTCAGTTCAAGACCAGGTTATCCTCCTCATAATGCTGTTGAGCCCTGCTAAGGTTAAGAAGACAATCATCAAATGACTCACCCACCATAGAGAAGTCATCCATGAATACCTCAAGTGTATCCTCAACCATATATGAGAATATCGACATCATGCACCGCTGGAAAGTGGTAGGAACGTTCCACAACCCAAAAGGAATTCGCCTGAATGCGAACGTACCATACATATAAGTAAATGTGGTCTTCTCTTGATCCTCGAGAGCTATGAATATCTGATTGTAGCCCGAATAGCCGTCTATGAAATAATACCACCCTTTGCTTACCAGTCCATCTAACATTTGGTCCATGAAGGACATGGGGAAGTGATCCTTCAAGGTCCATCTGTTCACTTCCTGTAGTCTATGCATACTCGCCAGCCAGTCATCGGACGTGATGGGACTAGTTCGTTCTTGTCATTGGCGATAACTATTATACCCTCTTTCTTTGGCACACACTGCACTGGGCTGACCCATTGACTATCAGAGATTGGGTATATGACCCCAATATCTAACCACTTGATGATCTCCTTTTTCATAACCTTCTGCATAGGTGGGTTAAGCTTGCACTGATGCTCGATGCTAGGCACACAATTATCTTCCAACTTTATCTTATGAGTGCATATGCCAGGCAGAATCCCTACAATATCTGCAATGGACCACCCAATTGCCTTTTTGAAATTCTGATGTACGCCCAACAATGCCACTATCTGATCTTCCTGTAAATCTATAGCCACAATCACAGGTAAAGTTTTATTATCACCAAGAAAAATATACCTTAAGTGTTTTGGCAGTTCCTTGAGTTTCACAGTGGGAGGCTCCTTTACAAATGGCTTAGCTAGTGGGGATGACTTGTTTTGTAAATCCAGGTCCAACTTCCTTAGCACATAAGGTTTGGTTCCCCTGCCTTGTAGTGCTTGCACGGTGCCCTTATAATCCATCATACGATCTTCTGGAAAGTTCATGATCATAGCAGCCAGTTCTTCTACACCCATTTCTTCCCCGATCGGGACCTCAGAAAAGTAGGTCTCATCTATGTCGATAACCAACATTACTACAATCTCTGTGGGCCATTTCATAGAAGCACATACATTGAACTTGACCTTCTCTGAGTTTAGCTTGAAGGTTAGCTCACCGCGTTCTATATTTACCAACGCCCAACCAATGGCTAGAAATGGTCTCCCAAGGATGATAGGAACCTCAAAATCAACTTGGCAGTTCAGAATGACAAAATCTGCAGGAAAAATGAATCGGCCCACCTTGACCAACACATCGCACAGAATCCCCCCGGGCCACTTCATGGACCTATCTACCATAAGTATCTGCATAGTCGTGGGTGTGGGGGCTTCCAAACCTAGCTGCTTGTAAACTACTAACGGCATCAAATTTATGCTAGCACCCAAGTCACAGAGGGACCGTGCAAAATCAAAATCCCTATTATCCACGGGATCGTGAAAGCCTCAAGATCCTCATTTTTCTCGACCAGTGATCTAGTAGCAATTGCACTGCAATGATGAAGGTTCCTGGCCAACTCAGCTGTGATTGTTCGCTTCTTAGTCACTAAGTACTTCATGAACTTAGCATAACCATGCATCTGCTCAAGTGCCTCCACCAAGGGTATGTTAACTGATAATTCCTTTAACATCTCCAAAAGTTTCTGGAACTTTCCATTTTCTACCTTCTGTTTCAACCTCTGTGGGAATGGTGGTGGCAGCTTAGGAACAGTTGGCAAAGGTTTTCACTCTAGCTTGTCAGATCCCCTGGGGTCCTGAACTATCTCAGCATCATTAGGTGTCAGAGCTGCTTCTTCGACTACCTCCTCAACATGTGTTGTAGTAGAGCCAACCACTTTGCTACCCACCTGAATTGTACTGTCATCTCTGGCTGGAACCAGATCAGGGAGTACCTTACCACTTTTTGTGGTCACAGCCATGCAGTGACTATTATTTTTTGGGTTCTGGATTGTGTCGCTGGGAAGATCCCCGACCTTTCTCTGATTTAGTGAAGCTGACAACTGACCCATCTGCTGTTCTAACTGCATAATAAAAGTAGAGTGAGAATCCACAAACTGGAAAATATTAGACATCTCTCCACGCATTTCCCTCACTCTACACTCTGTGGCTTTAACCTTGTCGAGAACCTTGGCCATCATTTCTTCCAACTTAGATGAGCCACCCCCATTGTTCTGGCGTTCTCTGTTCATAGGGGTATATATGCTGCCGGCCAATCATTTACGAAGTCACCCTATTCTGCCAGTTTCCAATATCTCTCACCCCAGGCCGATCATAGTAGTTTTCGTGTCCATAATTCCAACCTTGATTCCCGAAGTTAAATGTTTGAAAACCCCTTGACTGTTCAGTATCTTGGCCTCTTTATCAAAATTGAAACCTACATCATCATACCTGGGTACAACATCTACTGCTTTTGCTTTCTCCAGACCTCCACCCAACAACCTCTTTGCCAACAAATCCATTTGAGTTCACATATGAGCCATGTCCTGGTCTCGTTCCTCTTCTTTCTTTTGCTGTTCTGCAGTTATCCCAACAATGAACCCTGAGCAATCACCATCTCTAGTGTACCATGCCCTACTGTTCTTAGCTGCTTGATCCAAGATGACCAGTATATCAGGAAAAGTCCTAGCCATATATGAAACCCCACAAGCAACATCAATAATTGACTTAGTGACAAAATTACATGACTTGTAGAAAACCTTCTTGAAGTGATCATCTGTGAGGTTATGGTTCGGGCATTGTTTAATCTTCTATCTGAACCGCTCCCAAGTCTTATATAAAGCCTTAGTTGGTAACTGCTTGTGCGACCCAATCTCATCCTTCAATTTCAATTTTGCGAATGCAGGGAAGAATCCCTCTAAGAATGCTTCCTTTAATTCATCCCATGTGCGAATAGAGTCATATGGGAGTTTATTTAGCCACTTTGTTTCCTCCCCAGACAGAGACAACAGGAACAACCTCAATCGGATAGCCTGCTGATTAACCCCTGGAATTTTGGACGACTGACAGGTAGAGACAAAATTCATAAGGTGCTTGTTGGCGTCCTCATGTGGCTGCCCTGTGAACAAACCCTTCAACGTTATTATCTAAAGCATCATGCTCGTGATGGTGAACTTCACGTCAGGGGGCAGTGGTGGCAAGACAATCGCGCCAGTAGCCCCGACGCCGTCCTCATCATTGTATATTGCACAGGGCTGTTATGGGGAAGGCTGCCTGACTCCTGCTTGATATTGTGGAGGGGCTGCAGGTTGCACCCCATCCCCATCAAGATCATGCATACCCAAATCGTCATTTCCCCTATTCTCCACATTTAGGGCCAAGTCGCGTTGCCTTTGCGCCTCATATTCCTGTGCATCCATTCTTCGAATTGATCTTTGTAACTCTAGGTCGTAAGCAATCAGTGATTCACTCTTACTGCGGGTGGCGGGCATGCACTACCTGTCTCCTATAGTACCAACAAACAAAAACAAAAAAGTAAAATCAAGAAATAGAATTACACTGAAATTAGCACTAATAGTCAATATCTTCGCCGTACTCCCCAGCAATGGGGCCAAAATTTGATACGTCCAAATTCACACCTCAAATGAAGTTCAAAGCGGTTGTTGACCAAATATAGAACCCAACAAGAGTTGGGGTCGATCCCATAGGGAATGCGTGAAAATAAAACTACCAGAACTTAGTTCCAAGTATAATAACTATTTTCGGAATAAAAATGCATAATATAAATGGGGGCTTTGTAGTGATATGAAGACTAGATATCAAAATTATTCTACTAATTAATTACCTAAAATGACTACTGGAGTTCAACAATTTATTGCTAGACTAGGATCGCGATCCCCATACCACCAACGTCGATATTCAAACTTAAAACTTCCATGATTGCAATCACACACACAGAGAGTAAGCACACACTTACCACCTAATTCACCTTCCGGTCCCTCTTAGGTGCCTTTCATTCATCACTTTCCAGTCTCAGAATGGTTAACCTTTTTGCCCCTTGATTTAAACCTCATGATGCTCTCACCTTCCGGTCTCGAGTACTTAGACTAGGTTAACAACCCCGAATTCTATCACAGGATTCTTTTCCTAATCACTACATCCTTTTTGAGCATGTAATAAATACATGCCTACCCTAATGCGTTGACTTATTAAGGTTTAGATGAAATTGAAGTTCTTCTATGATGTGCACGACAATTACAATCGACTTTCGCCCTAAATTTGCCTATCTTAGTTGGTTAGCATGGGTCCCATAACCCTAGTTGTGGGTTTAACCTAGTATGATTGAAGAAATCGAATTATAATAAGATGAAGAGATCATAATCAGCACGTACAATTGAATGCATAGTAAATTTATGAATCACAATCATAAATGAGCAGATGCAAAACCACAATTTTGATAAAATAGTCTCTCGAACATCGTTCTCTCTATAATTCGGTCTCCAGCAGTTGTTAATAATGAAAAATGAGCTAAAAGTACATATATATATATTAACTAAAACCTAATCGAAATTAAAATAGGAAATCCAGCTTTCGGCATGGTCGACGTCAACTACACGGACCATGAGGCACTTCACGGTCCGTGAGATGGTCCGTGTGACCTTACTTGGCATCAATTCCTGCTCAGTTCCAGTTGATGCTTCTGCCTCTCCACACGATTGGGAAAACGACCCATGAAATGCCACACGACCCGTGATAGGTCCTGTGTGGCTTCACTTGATGATAATTCCAGTGCAATTCAACTGAGGCTACTACCCCTCTTCACAGGTGGGCCAATGGTCCGTGAAACGCTACACAGCTCGTGATGGTTCCCGTGTAGCTCCACTTTGAAACAATTTCCAATGCCCTTCCAACTGAGGCCACTGCCTCTCTTCACGGTCGGACATGTGATCTGTGAAGCTCTACACGGCCCGTGATGGGTTCCGTGTAGTTTCACTTGGCAATAATTTCTAGTGCAATTTCCATTGGAGTTCACTGCCTCTCTTCACGGTCAGGCCTACGGTCTGTGAACCTCCACATGGCCCGTGATGGGTCCCGTGTGGTTTCACTTGGCAACAACTTCTGGTGTAATTTCCGTTGGAACTTTCTGTCTCTCTTCACGGCCAGGAATATGGTCCGTGCGAGTCCACACGGCCCGTGAGGGTGCCCGTGTGAGCCTGGCAGTGGTAATTCTTCATTTTCAGCTTCCTTTTTGTCTGAATCCATGCCTTAACCTTATTCCTGAAAAGTACGACTAAACAAAACATTAAACACACATATTTACTTAAGAACTCACGAATTTTCGAAGTTAACAACATTATTGGAGTTGCGTTTTCACGACTCATCAACCTCCATGGTCCATTTGGAATCCAATACTCACAAATTAGACATGTATCTCTACTAAAAATGGTGATCTGGACTCAACATAATTATCAGAATTTAATTTTGAGATCTCCTTGACTCGATTCTTTAAAAAACTCATTAAAACTAGCTAAACATTAAAATACCCGAACTGTCATCATAAACTCTAAAAATTAAAACGAGGTAATTTCTAGCGTTAGTTTCACCATCTAGAACCGCTGGAATTGTGAATTTTGATTAGAGATTTCAAACTCCGAATGTTGACCAAAGTCAAACTTAGGCTCCAAAATCAACTAAAAATGCCACTTTGGGTCTAAAATCTCCGTTTTAACTCCAAATTAAGTTTGGTCACTATTCCGAGATGAAATTCAACATTTTGGAGCTAATGGAATTGCCGAATTTCTATTTGGTGCTCGAAACTCCAAATTGTACAAAAGCTAACTTTTTTCACTTTTAAAACACGAGATCTCAGTTCCAACAACACAAATAGCTCAAAATAGGTCCAAAGCAACTTATGAAAGAGTAAAATATAATTTTTTTGCAAATAAAATAAAAAATGATCGGTAAGATTATTATAGAGACCAAACATGTCCCAATACTTTGCGAACGTAGAGTGTCTATCCACGAATGCAGAGCAATAACATCACACACTTTGTGAACATGGGTCCCACCTCCGTGAACGTAGAGGTCAAGAAACATAACACTCCACGAATGCAGAGGGTTACCCCACAAATGCGGAGTACAAAGTAGTTGCACTAGATTGCAATAATGCACCAACCTAGAATTTCGCCGAATGGACTCTCGGGATTCATTCGAAACCCAATACACACAAACCAAACAAGCAATCCTATTAGAAACAATATTCCAAACTCAATGGAATTGTTGAAATTTGAGTTTGAGGCCTTCTTTCCCCAAAACTTGATAAAACTCAAGGAAACTCAAATATCCAAACTCCCCTTGTGTCATGCCCCGAGAGGGTACCTTGGATGTGGAAAACATTCATAGATTATTGATAGTCCCTAAATGAACCACTTGGTCTCATCACATTTATTCAATCAATATTTAACATATCAGCGAAAGACTAAAGATAGAAAAAAAGTGGAAAATCTCAATATATAATTGGTCAAATCAAGTCAATAAGGCTATTATGAAAGGAACTACCTCAAAACACTATCCAGTCGAATGTATCAACTCTAGTCTATGAAGCCTCTATCAACTATTCAATGGTGCCAATGATAGGTCTATATCTACCTTAAATCAAAAGTAAAGCAAGTCTAAAGTCTAACTCTAAAATCTAGATGAAAAAAATATTGTGCATCCTATGAGATCAGGGAGGACTGATTATATCTGAAAAGTGGGGAAGATCCTCAACGAAGCACCTATTGATGATCTCTACTACCGGTCTCTGCATCATAAAATGATGCAGTCCAAATGAACGTCAGTACATGGAATGTACGAGTATATAAAATGGCTGAAAGAAATATGCATCAAGGTAGAATACTATCAACTCAGATAACTCAAATCAAGAGATAAATAACTCAATTAGGATGTCAAATGTCTATCTAAAGCAAGAATAAAAAGTAGACAATGACCTGTCAATACAATTCAATCTAATCCGAATCCAATCAGATCAGAGTGCTATCCACATAGAACCTATCTAAGAATTTCTCTTATCTGATAACAATCACTTATGTGCTTATGATCGTATAATAATTTCGTTGATATTTCCATAACCGTTCTATCCTTGCCAGGGTAAAGAATGAATCGATCCACTCTGAATCAGAAAAAGAGTCCTCAATTGTTTCAAGGACCTATCATGAGGAAACATCCAACTTAATAGTTTTAATCCTCTCATACGTTGGCGGTGTAGTTAATGAGTTCTAGTTGGACTTAGTCTCATTCGATTTGGTGCTCGATACTTCTTCCAAGACTCAATAATCATAATAAAATCAACCTTAATTAAACCAATCATGAGTCTTATAAGTACTCTTATCAATCCATAAATTCTATCATATCGAGCCTTTCAGCTTATCAACTATCCAATCAACTCTTAATCATATCTTTCAAGGAAAGTTTGGGCCAATCATTAGGAGGACTATCAATTAGACCAATCTTTAGAGTTCAATTATGAAGACTCTTAGTATTATCAAGTTCTATCAACCCATCATCACGCTCACATTACAATCACAATCAACATTCTCATATCAGGGCTCTAGACTGAATCCCTAGGTTCATTTATGCAATCTTTTATAAAATAACATATAGGGTTTATGCAAAAACTCATGTAAAAATATTTGTAAGGTAAGCCAAGTTTATGATGATAATCAATCAAGTGAAAATACATAAAATATATAGTTTACAAGAAAACCTTCAAGAAACATACATAGAGACTCAATACTTTAATTTATCAATCTGTCTCAATCAAGAGGCACATGGAAGAATAATTTTATGCTTTACGTTAGCCTTACATACCTGGTATGAAGTTTGACAATCAATTCCCAAGGGTTTCTTCTTAAATCACTTGAATTCTTTGCTCTTTTTTCCTCTCCTAAGCCCTAGCTTCTTAGTTAGTACGTAGTAGGGACTTAGGAATGAGTTTTGAATCCTTTTTAGACAAAAAATGACTTATATTGGTCATGGATTAAGTTTAGGAGAGGTGGGAAAAAGTCTAGAATGCCTCTCGAAAGATTTAAAATTTTAAACTTTAGTGGAACAAGTTGGTGTCGCAAACCTATCGCGTACACGTTCATTTTTTTCAAAAATTTTCTGATCCAATTTCTAATCCCATAGAAAATAATAGGACCAAAATTAAGTAAAAGTTCGTGACAAGTCTGTGATACGGACATGTCGCATACTTTTTTGGAATTGCATTTTTTCCCCAAAAAATTATCTTTCAATCCGGTTTCTCTAAAAAATTAACCAAGACCATTTTTTACATAAATTTTTGTGTTGATTGTGATTCCAACATCGGATTTGCGAAAAGATTTTGGGAAGATGCATTAGACCTTTAACATTCTCATTATTAGGCATGAATAGATGCAGGTATTTGACTTTCATATGTTCCTCAGCTTCCCATGTGGCTTCCACAACAAATTGATTCCTCCATAGGACTTTGATTGATGCTATCTCCTTGGCCCTCAATATGTGAATCTAACAATCAAGAATCTAGACTGAGATCTCCTCATAGGACAAGTTATATTTCACTCAAATAATGTCAACGAGGATTATTAGTAAATGATCCCCCAAACACTTTTCAGCATCGAGACATGGAAAACTAGATAAATCCCAGCTAACTCGGATGGAAACTCTAATCCATAAGCAACATTTCCAATCCTTCTCACAATCTGATAGGGACTAATGTAGCGGAATCTCAACTTTCCCTTCTTACCAAATTGCATGACACCCTTCATTGGTGATACTTTCAAGTACATCCAATTATTCTCTTCAAACTCTAAATCTCTTCTTCTCATGTCATTATAGGACTTCTAGAGAGTTTGTGCAGTCTTGAACCTCTCTCTGATAACCTTCACCTTCTTCATAGATTGATAAACCAAGTCTAGACCAATAAATTTGGCTTCACCAACTTCAAACCACCCAATTGGTGATCTGCATCTCCTCCCATACAAAGCCTCATAGGGAGCCATCTGAATACTTGGATGATAACGATTTTTATATATGAACTCAATCAAGGGTAAGTTGGTCATCCCAAGTTTCTTTAAAGTAAAGAACATAGGCTCTGAACATATCCTCTAATGTCTGAATTACAAGTTCTGCTTGGCCTTCTATCTAGGGATGAAAGACAGTACTAAGATTTACCTTTAAACCCAGTACTTTCTGGAAACATCTCTAAAATATGGATGTGAATTTGGCTCCTCTATCTGAGATGATAGACAAGGAAACTCCATGCAACCTCACAATCTTGCAGATATATATCTTGGCATACGCTTTTGTAGTGTTAGTCGTCATAACTGCTAAGAAGTGAGTTGATTTAGTCATCTTATCCATAATCACCCATATCAAATCATGTTACTTTTGAGACCTCAGGAGACCGGTAATGATGTGTATATTGATCATCTCCCACTTTCATTTAGGAATCTCAAAGTTTTAAGCCAATCCACACAAGCCTTGATGCTCAACTTTAACCTGTTGACAATTTGAACACTTGGAAACAAACTCAATAATATCCCTATTTATTCCACTCGACCAATATACTTCTCTCATGTCATGGTACATTTTGGTAGTGCTAGGATAAATGAAATACCTAAAGTTATGGGCTTCAACCATAATTCTATCTCAAGCACCATAACGTTTAAAACACACAATCTACTCTGGTATCTCAGCACACCATCTCTTTCTTTTGAGAAAATCACACCTTCTGTTTATGGATAGCTTCTTTCAACTGAAGTGGAACAGGATCATGGTATTGCTTCTCCTTCACCTCTACCACTAGAGATGATGCAGACTCATTTTGGACATTGACTCCTCCTTCATCATTCTCTTTGAGTTGAACACCCAATTGGGCCAATTTGTGCACTTCCTTAAACAACTGTTGCTTTCCTTCCTCAATATGGTTAATAACCTGCTAAGAGCATCAACAACAATGTTAGCCTTACTTGGGTGGTAGAGATTTCTCATATCATAATCCTTGAGCAATTCTAGCTATTTCCTCTTCCTCAGGTTGAGCTCTTTCTGGTTTAATACATATTGCAGGATCTTGTGATTAGTGAACATGTCTACATGCACTCCATATAAATAGTGGTGCCAAATCTTGAGTGCAAATACCATCACTGCTAACTAAAGATCATGGATTGGATAGTTCCTCTCATGAACCTTAAGTTGTTTAAAAGCATAAGCTATCACTTTTCCCCTCTACATCAGCACACAACCCAATCCAACTCTAGACACATCACAATATATCACAAAATCCTCTATTCCATTAGAAAAGGTCAAAACTGGTGCAATAGTCAATCTTATTTTTAGCTCTTGAAAGCTCTTCACACATTCATCGGACCATTGAAACTTGACCTTTTTCTGAGCATTACCCTTCTGATTTCCTCTAACAAGTGGTACGAGTGCAGAAGATTGGGCCTTATCAGCCTACTTTGGACAATCTCTCTGAAAGTGACCCACTTGACCACACTTGAAGCATGCATCACTTCTCTCATGGTATTTTTCCAAGTGTAGTTTGCCACATTTATCACATAGTGGCTTACCCTATGAACCTTGAGCCATACTAGCCCGTGACTAAGATCCCTGGGCTCTGAAATTTTGAGACCCTTGTTCATTCCTGTTTCTAGGTGCAGGTGCACTGGCACATGAAGGCTCTAGTCCTGATTAAAACCTATTACCATTCCCATTCCCTCTCTTCCGAACATCATGGTTGGATGTCTTTAATTTCTTATTTCCATACACTTTTCTGTCTTACTGCCTCTCCTCATTAGCTTATTGTATGTAAATCATCAACCTCTTAAAATCCATATCACTCACGAGCATAGCTCCTCTCCTATCCTTCTTTGGCGCCTTTTTCATCCCATCAACATACAAACCCATTTTCCCTCTCATATCTGCAACGATATCTGGAGCATAGCGAGACAACCGGGTGAACTTAAGACTATACTCCTTAACCTTTATAGAAACATGTTTCAAGTTCAAGAATTCTCATACCTTAGCCTCCCTCAGCTCTCTCAGGAAGAAACACCCCAAGAAAGCATACTCAAATACTTCCCAGGTCAGAACTGGAACATCCTCTCCTCTACGCTCCCAATTGTCAATGTTGGCCACATGCATCACCTGGAACACTTTCTGAAGATCATCAATATAGTTCTACGCGTCCTCATTAGGTGTAGACCCTGTGAACTGAGGCAAGTTCATTCTCAAGAACTCACAGACCTTGGATGTTTTTGGAGCATCCTGTCTGCATGCTCCCTGTCTAGCAATCTATGTTGTCACAGCCTGAGCCAAAGTCTGTTAGACCTAGCGGAGCTTGGCATTGCTATGTCAACCTGTGATGGATGTTCAGGGATGGCTTGGCCTGTGGGTTTATCCTCATTCTGGGGCTCAGGTTTGTTAACATTTAGTCTAGCAAAACACCCTCTTCCTCTAACAACCCTTCTTGGAGGCATGATCATGATTCTGCATACGTGTAATGCACGATTTAGAAGAGAGTTTTCATAGAATTTAACTTTGTAGCACTAATTAGAATATTAAAGAAGTGTAACCTTTCCTAATATTCTATAGCCTTTTGCTTATGAAGTGTGGTGCACAACACACCTATAAACAAGACTCTACTAGACACGACTTCATAGGCTCCTTAGGACAATTGAACTTTATGATTTGATCCAAGTTTGTCATGCCCTAAGAGGGTACCCTGGATGTGGCCGACACTCAAAGACTATTTCTAGTCCCCAAGTAAACCACTTGCCCTCATCACATTCATTCAATCAATATTTAGCATATCAACGAAAGACTAAAGATAGAAAAAATGGTAGACAATATTAATATATAATTAGTCAAATCAAGTCAATGAGGCTAGTATGAAAGGAACTTGCTCAAAATACTATCCAGTCAAACGAATAAACTCTTGTCTATGAAGTCTCTATCAAATGTTCAATGGTGCCAATGACAGGTCCATGGCTACCTCAAAGCAAAATAAAAGCAAGTCTAAAATCTAACTCTAAAAGCTAGATGAAAGAAATACTGTGCATCCTTTGAGACCAGGGAGGACTCACCAATCAACTGAAAAGTAGGGAAGATCCTCAATGAAGCGCCTATTGATGATCTTTAGTACCTGTCTCTGCATCATAAAATGATGTAATCTAAACTGACGCCAATACATGAAATGTACGAGTGTGTACAATGGCTGAATGAAACATGCACAATGTAGAATATTGACAATTCAGATAACTCAAATCAAAAGATAACAAACTCTACTAGGATGCCAAATGTCTATCTAAAGCAAGAATAAAGAGTAGACAATGACCTATCGATATAATCTAATCCAATCCAATCCAATCCCATCAAAGTACTATCAGTATAAAACCTATCTGGAGTTTTTCTTATCTGACAACATTCACTTATAAGCCAGTGATCATACAATAACCTCGTTGTTGTTGTTACAACTGTTCAATCCTTGCCAAGGTAAAGAACAAATCGCTCTGGATCGAAAAAAGAGTCCTCTAATATTTTTGGGACCTATCAAGAAGAAACATCCAATTTAGTAGTTTCAATTCTCTCCTACGTTGGACAAATAGTTAATGAGTTTGAGTTGGACTTACTCTCACTCAAATTGGTGCTTGATACTCCTCCCAAGACGCAATGCTCATAATACCATCAACCTCAATCAAACCAATTATGAGTCTCATAAGGACTCTTTTCAATCCATTAATTCTATCACAATCGAGCCTTTCGGCCTATCAACTATCCAATCAACTCTCAATCATATCTTTCAAAAGAAGTTTAGACCAATTATTAAGAGGACTATTAATTAGACCAATCTTTAGAGTTCAATTATGAAGACTCTTAGGGCCATCAAGTTCTATCAACCCATAATCATGCTCACATCATAATCATAATCAACATTCTTAAATTAGGGCTCTAGACTCAATCCCTAAGTTCGTTCATGTAATATTTTATAAAATAACATAGAGGGTTTATGCAATAACTCATGTAAAAATATTTATTCGGTAAATCAAGTTTATGATGATCATCAATCAAGTAAAAATACATAAAATATATAGTTTACGAGAAAACCTTCAAGAAATATGCATAGAGACTCAATACTTTCATCTATCAATCTATCTCAATCAGGGGGCACATGGAAGAACAATCCATGATTTAGGTTAGCCTTACATATTTCACGATCCGGAAGGGGAGCCTATATGTGACATGGCGAAGAAGAACTCGAAAGTTCTCAATCAAGCCATCATAGCATCATCACTCACATCATCGATTTGGAAGCGCAGAAATAGCAAACACATAGCATATATTTCTAGGGAAAATGGGGCTTTGGACTCAAGCTATAGGGATGTTGCCGAGAATGGGATGAACATGGATCACATAACACATAACAAGTATTTCTAATAGGCGGGTAAGTAGGACTCAAGTTATGGGGGCATACCGGGTTAAGGGACTTTTCACATAAGCACATTCCCAACATTCACAAGCCCAATACATAATCATAAGCATAATCGGAACATCATCTCCATAATCAAAACTCATAGTCATAATATCTCAACCAAAACATAATACAACGTGCAAGAGTTTTACATGTCCAAAATAGCCTCTACATAAGATAGAATGGGGCCTCGACATAATCCGGGCTCATCCTCAAGTCATAAGGAAAGAAAAATAAAATGATACAAGAAAGATAGAAAGTAGCTATTGCCCTTGAACAAAAGGACTCACCACAAGCAAATAGTTTCAAAGATGTCACTCGTCGTCCAGCGGGAGATAGAGGTCGTCACCGGTCCCTACATGGTTAAAACATGTAGACAAAGAGTATGGGTTAGCACATAATATGCACTA
>JBCEWC010002783.1:0-15923 GCA_038996855.1 Solanum aculeatissimum
ATAAGATGCTAATTTTGAATTATGCAACCTTTTCAAACTAAAATTCATTGTTAATTTTATATAGATCTAGACCAAAAAATATATTTAAAAAATACATATTCCAAAAATTAAACAGATTTAAAAATATAAAAAAAAACTACTTTTTGTTAAAAAAAATATTTTTTGGTTAAAAATATAATAAAAATGATTTTCAAAGGTGTAAAAGAATTTGTAAAAAAAAAAAATGAAGGAAGAGCCAAAATAGGAGTGATACTATTAATTAGGAGATTGGTAACTAGTTAAAATAGTGACCAACTATTTGAGAGAAAATTAAGGATTTCAAATATAAGGTAAGTTAGAGAATCCAAAATTAAGGGGTAACAAAAAATTAATCATGAATAATTAATGGGAACAAACTGATCGGTTTATTAATCCCACTTTAATTGGGATAATTTATCACGAATTTAAATATATAATCACCCTTTAATTGGAAACTAAATCCAAACAATAATATTAAAAATTATTTGTTAATGTATTTTTTCATTTTTTTCTTTGAATATTTTTATTTTATTTTTTCCTTAATTGCTATAAGTTGCAATTAATCTATTGCTAAAACCTGCAACTCAATATATACTACTAAAACTTGTAATAACATATTTAATATTTGCCATTTTAAAATTTTATTCTTTATTAAATAAAGAATATTTTTACAAGACTTTTGTTAGGGGAACAAAACACTAAGGCCATTTTTGAACTTAACTCAAATTTGCTTTGTTTACTTATGGGCCAGGCTGGCTGACATTGTGAGGCCCAATAGATATGAAACCCAACACACACACACACACTCGCAAAATCAGCCTTAAACCCTTTGTAAACCCTCACAGAAATTTGACATGATACTTGTCGACATTTAATTTTGATCTAACTATTTAAAAATTCGTATTTTTTATATTGTTATTTTTTATAATTTTGAAATATTTTTTTAATTTTATTAAATTATTATTTTATGTTAAATTATATTTTTTATAAATGATTAGTTATATTTATTCCTATTCGTGTTAGTATTTTTATTTTTAACACAGTTTAATAACTTATTTTTTTTTCAAATAAAAATTATATTTATATATTTAATTGACCAACAATTTAGACTTTTATTTTTGAGCGATTTTGAAGTATAGTAATGGCAAATATTTATAAATCATAACTGTTACGTTGCTATAATAAGGGCAAATATTTATAATTTTGAAAACCCTAAACAACAATACCCACCTTCGCCACATGCAGACCCGTCTCCTTTTCCGTTTCTTCCAGTAGAACAACAGTAAACAACCATATCCATCATAAACCCTACTAAAATCACCGCTAAAACCTCCATTTTCAGACAATATTTAACCACCCAAACAAACCCACCAGTGAACCAAACAGCAGCCCACAGCCCCAAAACTCCAACGCCACCGCACCAAATCCCAAACCAAAAAAATTTCACCATCAAACGCATCAATGCCCCTTCAACTTGAAGATGAAGTTCCTGACTTCCCTAGAGGTACTTCTTCTACTCAAACATCATTCATTTTTCATATATTTTCTTTCCATAAGGAAGATAGTTTTGTCCCATGTGAAGACGTTTTCCCACTAATATTGTTTCCACTGTTTGTAGGTGGGGCAACTTCTTTGACCAGGAAAGAGTTGGAGGAAGTTCGAGCTGAGGTGGATGCAGAGTTTGAGGCTGAAGATAGATTATTGAAGAAGAGGAAGAGGCAAAACAAGGTGCAAAGGAGTAGTACAGAAGATGATTTAGGTTCCCTTTTTGGCGGTGGCATCAACGGAAAATTGCCAAGGTTCGCCAATAGGATCACTTTAAAGGTATGCTCGTTTCTAACTTTTCTTGGGGTGAACCAAATACAAAATTCAAATCCGTGCTATATGTGTGGCTTGAACATATTTTTACTTGTATGCCCAATTAGATGAGAATACATGGAATATCCATCATTGCATACTGATCATAATTTGTATAACATGGATCAACAACTGATTTCAAAGAATCATAAGACTAAAATTTAGTCCACTTTTAGTACCACACCCGCAAAGGAGAGAAGAGGGAGAAAGAAGAGAAGGTGGAAGATTAGCAAAACTGCTACTGGTTGCTAAGATAGTAAATCACAATAAGACAAAGCAGAAATTTCTTTGATCTCAAGTTTTTTCGGGGGTGGGGTGGAGGGGAGAGGAGGCGAATGATCAACGGTTACATTGTTTGATCTATAGACAATATGAGGACTTGGGTAATGACAGGATTATAGCATTTTGTCAAAGACTTACCATGTGGAAATGGAAGTTTAGATGAAATGGAGGCCATCGTACTCCACCTATCTGTAACAGAGCAAGTGTATATGCACTGAAGAGCACAATCTACTACTTGAGCCTCATTATGGAAAAAGTTGTTATTCTGGACCTCTCTGCTACGCTCATCAATTACAACTGCACACATCTCCAATTTATTCTTAGAGGCTATTTCCTTTAGCCATCTGACCATAAATGACTCAGCTGAGTAATTTGTTTTCTCATCTCTGGAAGGCACAGTCAAAGAGTGAAATCTCTTTTTCATGAATGGAATTGCTTTACTATGCAATCTTTTAGTTTTTTTGTTCAGTTGGAGCTTTCTCTCCCCTGTTAATAGCATTGACAATTCCAGGACTTGCTCACATGTCTTTGAAACCTTTTTTCTCTTTTAAAATTACATGTTTAGGCTGTCTACAAGTTCATTTTTATTGACACATCTGTAACTTGTCGACCTGCATTTTGAGTTCTATGCTGTGTGGTTGTCCTAGAAGTTATGCCAACTAGCAGCAAAGATTTCATAACATTACTTTCTTATGCATTCAGAATATATCTCCTGGAATGAAGCTTTGGGGAGTAGTTTCTGAAGTAAATGAGAAAGATATTGTTGTCAGCCTCCCAGGAGGCTTGCGGGGGTTAGTTCGAGCATCTGAAGCAGTTCCTCCTTTTGTGGAGGATGGAGTAAAACTGGTAATGGATCTTCTGAGGACTTATTTTCTGATGTAGGTTTTGTGAATTGTATTTTTATTGAATTCCTGAAGTCTTTTTATTTATGAAATTTATGAAGAATACTTCAGCCTTTTCTTGTTACTTGTCTTAGAAAGAAATAATTCCAACTTTTTGTCCAAAGCTTATTTTTATGCCAGAGTCTTAATCGCTTGGTAAGCTAGAAGGAATTTGAATTCTTATGTAGTGATGGTGCATCAATTTCTTCAATTTATCTCTTACAGAAAAGGGAGGATAAAAGAAGGTGAGATATGGTAACCAACCCAAAGTGATGTTCAGCACTAGTTCAAGCCTATTGACAAAAATGCCCTTGAAGTCAAAGGCTATTGAATTGGACCTTCCAACTAATGCTCTTTATGCTACTTCTAAGTTAATAATCTCTCTTTTATAAGCCCCTTTCTGAATAGTGTCTAAACTAAAAGTCCTGAACTTATGCGATTATTGTTCATGTGTATAACATTGAATTTCTGGACCCGCACTAGGAAGATGTTTTTCCCCTCTATCAAGAAAACGAAACACAAAGAAGAGAACAAGTGAAACTCTAAAAATATTAGGAGTGAATAAACTTTAGGAACTTTGAGAATCTTAATTCATCCTTTATGATTTTTTATTGATTTGTCCTCATTCCTCAATTTTTTGAGTTGTTATTTCGCCAAACTTTCGTTTCACACTTTTGTATTTTTACTTTGGTAACAGAGAAGTCTTCAGAACTAGTGGTTCAGAGTTATTGCCAATTATTTGAAAGTAGCATAATATCAGTGTTTCTATCACAATCCGCTATGAGTTTGTGGTGGCATTATAGTCAACAAAGCCAAACTAGTGTTGAAACGTCATGCCATCGTTTGTTAAGATTCTCTCATTTGAAGATATGCACTAGAAGCAAATAGAGATGATAAACTGAAAGATCGGCTGAGATGGTTTGGTTATGTCCTATGTCCATCTGTAGATGCATTAGTCAGTAGGTGGGAATCCATGGTGATTAAAGTTGTTAATAGGGGAAGGGCCTAAAGTCACATCTAAAGAATTTTTCTCAGAAAACCTACAACTTTTTGGAATTCATGCAGATATGCAAAAAATAGCTTAAAATGGAAGAAAATATTTATATACGCAATAGCAGTGAGTTGTGGTTAACGTTTAGTTCTCTAGGAGTAATCATGTCTTGTTAGAGATTAATACGACAGTAGAATATCTAGAAAGTTTCTAGTGGTAGAAAATCTAAACTTGTAATACTGATCTAAATGAAGCATTATGGTTATTGATGATTCATTGCTGGTGCCAACTTCCGTGGCGTTGAGGCATTATTGTTTTCATAGAAGAACTGCACTATAAGCACAATCATCAATTGGTTTAAGGTTTTACCCAACCTAGGGTTAATTAAATGGAAATTTTTTTAACTCCATATGTTTATTGTTTCTCTAGGCTTACTAAAAGATATATCGTTATTGCATCTCTACAAAATTCTATTGTAACACTCCCTTTTAGTTCTTAATGAAACCTTTGGTCAGTATTCCAATGGATTCATATCCTTTGAGTTCTTAGCCAATTTCTTGAGAATTACTTTTTCAACATAATCAACATGTCAGGGTTAAATGATTTTATTACTTGAATTGAGTTCCCAGATATTACTATTGCAAAACCTTTCCATAGAAAAAAGGTATATTTGTTTAGGCTCAGATATGGATTAACATTGGGCTATAGCATGTTTGAAATGTGGTATATCATCGAGAGCTTTGGTCAGCTTTTTAAGGATTCATATCCTTTTAGTTTTTTGCCAATATCTTAAAAATCATCATGAGAGATGTGGAGTAGTTACAATCTATATGATAACCAACTGGTCAAGGTTAGAACGATCTTGTCACTTGAAATTGAATTCCCGGCTATTACCGTGCACAACATTTTTAGAACGGAAAGGTCATCTTTTTAAGGTTAAAAGTGGTTAAACGATGAGCTTTACTTCATAAAAAAAAAGTGGTTAAACGATGAGCTGTAGTATATTCAAAGTAATGTCACACCCACAAGAGTCATTGTTTGGTACAAAAATTAATATTTGTGGAGAGAAAGTGCTCAGCTTTTTTTTTTACTTTTCATGATCTGGAAAAAGTTATTAGCAAAATCGCTGAGGTTTATGTCACAAACGAAAAATGTGGAGTGATTTCCGTATGTAACCCCATTACTTGAGACATGCACGGCAATGTTACCCTTTGAATTGGAAGCTTTTAGCAGGTTTAAACATATACTTGGATTCGTGAGGATTTTCTAAATTGCTGATTTACTGTTCTATGCTGTAGAAAAACATGGTGGTCTTTTTCTATTATGAGATGATGATATATCATCCAGACTATGACATCTCTTTAGCAGTGCATAAATAAAATCGTGTCTCTATCACTAGCCTTTATGGCATTATTTTAAAGATATATAATCCTCCAAGTTTTTCGTTTCACCCAAGTTTTTCCTTTCACCATAAAGATCTTATCGTTGATAGAATTTGTCTATTTATTTGTTTGATTTTTGAGGTAGTAAACCAATTAGACAAATGAATAATAGCTGAAATATCATATTCAAATAGAGCGCTTGATTTTGTATACATCTTGTATGGGGAGTTTCCCCTTTCAGTTAATAATATCTATTACTTATCAAATATGAGGATAACACTTGAATCAAATAATTCTAGTAAAAGTAAATTCAAGCTAAGGTTCATTAAATTTTTAACATAGTTTATCATCTCTCTAATAAAAGTATCTATTTTTAGATAGTTTATGAAGGTCATAGGTGATAGATCTCTCTTGACTTTTCCTATATACTTTTTGATGTAATTACTACAGGAGTACACTATTGGCGTACCTCTTTTGTTTATAATACCAGTTAACCTTATAAAAAAACAAAAGTAGTTGTTGAAGATAGTGCCTGTTCTTAATGATTGTGTAATTTTGTAACTCTAATAGCTTAATTTACTTTCACAGTTGGAGATGGACACTAATTTTCTTTCAAGTGTATATCACACCGGGCAGCTGGTTTCTTGCATTGTCTTGCACTTGGATGATGATAAGAAAGAGGCAGGGAAGAGAAAGATTTGGCTTTCCTTGAGTCTCTCTCTATTGCACAAGAACTTAACTCTTGATGTTATTCAAGAAGGAATGGTATGTTAATTATCTTTTAGTTGGCACCATGAATAAGGAGCTTGTTGCAAGATGAAGTTATATTTACCTTTTGCTATAAAAGGGAAAACTTAGGGCTTCATTGTTTCCCCAAGAGAAATAGTCAGCCTTTTGCTTTAGATTGAGGAGAAAAATTAGGAAGTGCTTATTGTCAAACAAAAAAGAGAATTAGAAATTATTCAATAGTCTAATTATTGTTTCAGATTTTGAGACATAAGATGACAACAAATACTTGAGAAAAGAGTAAATAAGCAGATTGTTAATTTTTTATTGCGGGTTAAAGCAACAGGAAAGATTTATCGTATGATAACCCAAAATACACCTTGTGGAAAGGATACTTAGAGATCCAAGGTGAACATATGTTGTTCAATTTCAATCTGTCAAGTATGTCTGAATTCAACAAAATAGATTTGGTTCTATGAATCTTCTGTAACCATTTTGCAATATCAAGCCAAGATCGTTCCAATTTTACTTTGCTCGTAAACAATTTTCCCTTTTAAGGAAAATTTTGGGCTCTCTAATTTTAGAGCTTCTTAAATTTCACACTGAACAGTGGCGAACAAGTTTATCCAAAACTAGAAATACTCACTGTTAGTATTGGACTAATTGTAAATGTAAATTTTTATGAATCTGTTCCTTTTGTTGCATCTTATATTTGTCTAAGTATGCTTTGATGCCACAAAATTATTGGTTTGAGACAATCATTGTCCCCGTGATTTCGATCTCCTTCATCTTGTTGTAGCACCTTCAATCATCATAGAGTCATAGCTAAAGATGGTGGGTGCATGTGGAGGTGTATGTACTATGTAGGACATGGGCCCAAACACCATAGGTGACATCATCTTTGTTATGTATATGTGGTACACCTCTTATAGCCTGTTTGGATGGGCTTATAACTTATGGCTTATAAGTATAGATCATTGTCCAATATTGTATGATTGCACATCTTTTTTGACATTCACTTTTCTTGGACCCTCATCCCAAGGATTATGTTAAGGCTCAACATTTACTCCCATGTAATTTTGCGTTGTCACCACTAGGGGTGTTAAATGGGCAAATTGGGCTAAATTTTGGTGAGTCAAAATGGGCTAAATTAAATGAGTTGGATCAAAATGAGCTAAACAGTGGTCATAACCCAACCCACTCTCACCAAACTTTTACCAAGTTCTAATTTTCTTCTTTGTTTTCTTATAATTGGTTTAATTACTTGATAAAACCCTTTTGGTTTTATATAATATGTCAAACAATAACTATCTTTTTAAAAATGTTTTGGCAACTTTCTAATGGATCAATTTGGGTGGGTCAAAAACGAGTTGAGTTAATAAATAGGTGGCTCATCAACTTGCCCTAACCTGGGGAGATCATGTTTTCATGGGCTAATTTTGTCACCTCTAGTAACCACATTCTAAAGGAATTGTCTTCCTTTTGGGATTTTCCTATTGCAACTAGCATGTTGCGAGGTTTTGTGTTAGCCATCTTGTCAGGATGCTATTTTTCTATATCTTTATTTATGTCATAATCCAAGTTAGGTCCTAGACGTGACATCATGATTAGGGTCCCAAGGAGCCCCAGTCAAACCTCTTAAGATTCATTGCATACATAAGTAAAGATATTAGGAATTCATAAGTGGATAATAAGTGTCAAAACAAAATTTTGAAATAGGAAAGCTCAAAGTCACACGCCCGACTAAACGAAACTACATCATCATCGTCTAAGATGCCTCTAGTACTATGGACAGGGGCATAGAACAAGCCTTGCTCGCCCTAAACAGAGAAAGTGAAGTAGTCCAACAAATGAAGAAAAGTAGCATTATGGGTTTGCCCTCGAATCATGAGGAGTCACTAAATATCAACTTCAATGGAGATCGGAACTAGCCACGTGTGGGGTGAGGGTGATCATCCGACCCTACGTTATAATGCAATGTAGGCAAAAAAAAGTATGTGGTAGTACATGAAAGGTACCAAGTATGTGAGCAATGCAATAATTAATAATGCATGATGTGCAATTGACCAATTAAAGACATGTCAAGAAATCCATTTATATCATGAAAGTAAAGTATGAACAAGGCCAATGCAATTCAATAATTATGATAAAACTTTGAGAGATCTTAAATGAATAGATTACATACTAATTGTGTGTGATATGAATCGTAACCAATAATAAGATTATGCAAGCTATAACATGGAATCTTGATGCTAACCCTACACCGTAGAAAGGGGAGACTATTTGCCAAGGTAGACTCCTTGAGGACAGTATAATCATCATAAGCTATATGTGGATTCACTAGATACGCCTAAACATGCACCTATAGGGGCACGTAGTTTGGGACTGGAGATTTCTACTAGGAATCCCTTGGGTCGCTCTTTTAAGCTCCCAGACCGAGCCCCACCTCAATGTACTTTCGGTGCCAAGTCAATTCCCGAGGGAATAGTAATCATAAATCACTAAGTTAATCATGGGAAAGGCAATGCCTGGTTACCAATCCAATCTCATGAAATCATCATTATAGAATAGCTCATTAAATTTTTGGTTCGATCAATGTGAGAATATTCTTTCAACATCTTGAATCTGTGAGTAGGTGAGTAAAACTTTAAAACTTTGATTCAATCAATGTGAGGATTGTACTTATCACATCTTGAATCCGTAATAAAATTTTCACCATCATCCAACTTTTCTTGAGAGTTTTTGTTAATCATATATCATCATTTTTATAAAACTTGCATGAAGTCCTTGTTAATTCATGATCATAATTCCTATTGAAAACTAGGGTAATTTGCATGGGCTCATAAGTAATCAACTTGTAATCATGTAATTTTGATGAAATCATGCATAATCACGTAGAACAATATCAATTGAAATCATAATTGAAAGAACTCATAATGAATTTCATGAACGCTAGATGATATTGTGAAGGACTTGAATTAAAAACCTTGAATTCATGGAATTAATGTAAATTCATGTATAATTCAATTCATAATCATGAAATAAAACATAATTTATGAAATCCAATGCTAGATCATCAAACCCTTAATTCTGATTTCGAAAATTCATAAAAAAGATGAGAAATTCTTTGGGCTTCATTGATGAAAGGAGTCCATGAATGAATACCACATACCTTGGATGAAATTCAGCATTAAAATTGAAGAAGAAGACCTTGAAGCTTAAAGAACCCTAATTCACCTTGGGAGGTTCCTTGGAGAAGAAGACTTTAGAGCTTTTGGGGTTTTGAGAGAATGAGGAGAATTGGGTAGTTTTTTTTTTTTTGAGAATTGGTAAGTTTGTATTCTTCAGCATTAGGATATGCTGGCCACCTTAAAACTTCATCGCACAATTACAAATTTCCAATCAAGTCTACAATTTGATCTACATCCACTATACATAATTGCTTACACCAAAAAAGTAAAGATACTAAACAATTCCATTTGACTTTGTGAATGGAATAAGATCTATCTTCAAAACATCTTCCATTCCTTTCTCTCCACACAGACCACCATATGCATGATGGTATTAACTTCCACCATCTTTTTTGAGTCTTGCTTCCCCCTTGT
The DNA here is from genome assembly GCA_038996855.1 of Solanum aculeatissimum. Taxonomy (NCBI): domain Eukaryota; kingdom Viridiplantae; phylum Streptophyta; class Magnoliopsida; order Solanales; family Solanaceae; genus Solanum; species Solanum aculeatissimum. The sequence continues at coordinate 9,743 of JBCEWC010002783.1, forward strand.
CTACTCCAACAACAAAAAAGATCAGCTGTGTGCTTTTGCATGGTTCAACTTTGACTAGTGATGTTGAGAAAAAGTTCCCAGAGCTGTGTTGTGAACTTGCAATGTAGGAATAGGTGATTGTTTGTTTCCCCTGTTAGATTACATAGAAAACATCTTGGTACTAGTGTCTTACCTTTCTTCTGAAGGACTTCTTGGGTTAGACAGGCTCTTCTAATTACTAACCAAGTGAAACATTGCACTTTTGTAGGAATTAAACCTCTCCAAATAAGAGAATTGGGTAGTTTTATGGGTCCAAAATCAGTTATAGGGATTAGGAATAGTCTATAAACGACGTAGCTTCAATATTAAAAGCATGGGAAAAGACTAAAATAACTTTGAAAATTTTTTGTCGTTGGTGACCACGAGACCACTTTATGGTCCATGGTTCACTCTATGGGCCATAGATGCCGTCTATAGAAATCAGGTCTCAAAACTAAGTCTTAGAAGTGTTTGTATGAAACCACTTTTACGAGCCGTAGACGTAATTATGACCCGTACAAACTCTTTGTAGAAGTCCAGGTCAATTTTCTAAATTTTCTGAAGCTGGTTCTATGACCCTGGATTACGAGTTGTAAAAGCGTTCATGTAGAAAGGTCTTGCAATCAATCCACGCCCAGGATCTATGGCTCGTGGTTCCTTTCACGGACCGTAGAAACCTCTCATACAAATGGCTTTGAACCTCAGATAATTCTAAGCATTGGTGGTGTTCTATGAACCCCTTCTACGGCCCGTACCTACCATGGTCCTTAAACATTGGCCGTCCTGTTGGACCCCAAATTACTAGCCTCGGTATCTCATCCACGAGGGTCATCTATGGCCCGTAAAACTTTCTAGGAGCCGTAAAAGCCCTTCGTAGAACTCAACTTAAATTTTCCCCCAACTTCCAGTCTTTAGAAACCAACTATGGCCCGCAAATGGGTCTATGACTCGTAGTTGGGTCTCGCGGGACCTGTATCGGGTCAGTTTCTGCAACTTTCTTTCTGCACTCTGACTTTCCAACTTCTTGGATATTACAATTTAGTATGCCATTCTCCAGTAAAATTGACGATTCATACATAATCCTTTTCGAGTGTGGTCCTTTTTTGACAAGGGGTTTAATTGGCAGTCCATATAGTAAGTCTTACACACACTTATCTAAAACCTTAATCTTGTAAAGTGATTCTCCATTGTTCCATATTTTGATGGATACTCTTTCCACTCTCAATAATTAACACAATGTCATTTTTGAGAAAGCATGTACCAAACTAAAGTCAAAATGGACATGCTGCTCTAATTTAAAAGTTCTCTTCCTAAAAAGTATCTGCTATTGGTCAGGGGGTGTAGAGCAATGATATTAAGAGTGAACTGTTGGGAATGAACAAAATATGATGAAAAGAATGTACAGTTGATTGGATCATTTTGAAAAAAAGACTGTACAGTTGAAACAATACAAAACAAAAAAAAAAGGAATGTACCATTGGTAGTAGTTTTTGTTTTTTAAAAAGCAAGAAATTTCATTAGAAAAGGGGCAAAAGCTTGCTCGTGTACAAGAAGTATACTAGAAGTAGAAAACCATACAAGAGGACATAGTTTTCTACCAAATAACATATACTCATCTATACATGTAGGAATCCTACATACAAGAAGTATTCCTTTCTGGTCATATGATCCACATAAGTGCTAAAGGAGCAACATCCCATTTGCTGCATCTTCTCTTCCTTTTTTCTAAATGGCCAGCTAAACATTGTTTCTTTCAGTGTTTGAAATCATCCACTCAAGTCTGAATTATCTCAAAATTTCCCACCATAAACAAGAAGCTATCCGACAATTAAGAAGGTGATTCACATCTTCACCTGATTTGTTGCACATCAAACACCAACAGACACAAGTTGTCTATTTCGTCCTCAAATTCGCTGCCGTCGATTACTCCCTTTGTAGCAAGCCAAGTGAAATAATATACCTTTCTTGGTACCTTAGGGATCCATGCTGATATATGTGGCAAATCACTCTCTTCCCTAGTTAGAAGCTTCTCATAATATGACTTCACTGGAAAAATACCATGCCTTCCGCCCTCCGTCTCCATATATCATAGCTATCCATAGTAGCTTTTTGTCGGTGAAGCAAATCAAGCAAGTTCTAAAAATTTGTCAAACTCCCATTCTTGCAAATTTCGCCAAAACCTCAAATTCCAAAGCAGTTCTCCCCCGTGTGTGCTCCATAACCGTTGAATCAACATTTTTTTTGGCCAGAAATATTTCACGCCCCAACCTCGAGAGGCGCACCTAGCAGCAGGTGCAACACCTGATCCTACGCAAATCTAGTCGGACATGTGCTACTTATGCAACCCAGCTATACCCAACAAACACACAAACAAGTATATCTCGATTTATTAGAAGCCAGCCGGGCCACAATTAGAGAATCCTGCATTCCTATGCCGACAAGATACTTGTATCTCAGCTAACGTAGTAGTTTACAACAAAATAAAGTAAATTCCTATGCAGGCTATCGAGGCCACTATGATATCTATAAATATAGAAAACCGGTATATACGAAGGCCGACAAGACCGTCACACTGATAGTGCAAAAGTCATAAGGTTGGCATGGCCGATAACATACTAATATACAATCCCAAGTCTGCAAGTCTTTAAGAGTCATATACTTGGCAGAGACAAGGCCCCGACCTACCCCTCAGCTATCTACAACTGAAGACTGACAAGCTTCTAAACCTGGCAACTCTGAGATATTCAAGGTGAATGTCAATTCACAAAATGGGGTGACTTTTCATCATTAGGAGAAGATATATTATGAATTACATTTTGTTTGATGTAGTTTCAAAAAAAATTTCATTTTGTTTTGATGAAGAGACAAAATGCACAGGACAAGATGTTGGAAGTTAAGATAAGGTGATTGAGAAATCTATGATGGTTTTCAACACTATTGTTACACATGCCTGCATTCCTATGCATTGTTTAGTGCAAGTCTGCAAGATCTAAGACTTCAATGCTTTTGTCGAGATGTGGGTTGGTGGGATGCAGTTTTCGGGCTTTGCTATGAATGTTGAGCCACCATTTGAAAAGTAATAGGGAAATAGCCATAATTCAATGCAAAAATAAAAGAAAGCTCATAGTTTTAAACTTAGAAAGGTTTGACAACAACATATCCTGTATAATCCCACAAGTGGGATCTCGGGAAGGTGGTGTGTATGCAACCTTATCCTTACCCTGTGAATGTAGAGAGACTATTCTCGATAGACTCTTAGGTCAAGTAAAGCAGATTGAAATCAAGTATGGAAATGAAATACAGTCATGAGAAAGCCATCCTAACTTAGTGGAGAAAGAGAACAATAGCAACAACAAATAACATGTTAAACGAATCAAAAGACCAGGTGAAACAATAGGTGATAATGAAATGAAAACTCATAAAGGTTTGAATTCTATTTATCTTCTGTTGGTTTTGTAACTCTATCAAATTTGTAAACCCCATGAATCGTACCTTAGTTTTGAACTTATAAATGTTTGAACCCTGTGAATTCTTTGTTGGTTTTGAATCTTATGAAGCTTTCCTTGGGTTCCACTTGTTAATCCTTCAAATTCCAGTAGCATTTGCTGGAGGTGTTCCTTGTTTTTGTTGGGGGTATTTTGGTCCAAAACTTTTTCTGTTACAAGAGAGGCTAATTCTAATAGCCGGTATTGAAATTTAAAAGTGGACATTTTCCTATTTCATCCTCTTACGGTGCAAACCAGTTTACTGTGAAAATAAAAGAATGAGGAAGATGCTGCCACTTTCCTTAGCAGGGTGAATTATACTTGATTTTTATTTTTAAGGTAGCTAAGGTATTTGATCATCTTTACACAAAAGTAATCTTATGTGTGTTCAAAAAATGTACAAAGCAAGCAAGTCCGAGAGGGTGTTCTCAGCTCTTGGCATTTCTTTGTAGATTTTTTTTTTTTTTTTGAGAAGGTAACATTTTATAGAAAAATTTCCTGAACTTTATATTCCTTTCCCCTTACTAGAAGAAAAATGTACATTATCTTAACTTTTGTGCCTAAGCAACTTTTGCAACTAGTGTATTAGTTTCCCTTTTGTATTCTGCTAAATTCGTGTTCTTTAAATGATAAATTCACATTCCTTTACTCGATATTATGCATTTTCCTGAACCTGTGCCTTATCTTTTCTGATGTACAGATTCTAAGTGCATACGTGAAAAGCATGGAAGACCATGGTTATATAATTCATTTCGGTCTGCCCTCCTTTTCAGGCTTTATGCCAAAAGAATCAGGTAATCTTCATGTCCACTCAAATTCTCCCTTTTGATTGTTACTGGGCCTAGAAGCTAGATATGTAAAATTTAGATCTACATATCTATATGCAGATCCCTGAACCTCCTTGCTTTTTGAACCTTATGAAGCTTTGAAGGGCTAAGTTTTCTGTCTGTGGTTTTTATGCTGTGTTCATCTGGTGCTTGGATATCATTTCTTGGAAGTGTGTTCTTAATTAAGGTTCATAAAGCAAACTGAAATGCATTTTTCTTTCATGCATTTGTTTGAAGGAAAAAAGAAATTGCTTGTAGGAAGAACCAAGCTTCCTTCCCATATCCTACCTAAAGAACTTAATTTGGATGATTTATGTTGCAAACCTATAAATATGTAGAAATGTCTCCTCTTTAAGAATTAAGTTTTTACTTGAGGTGCTTCACACTATTTAACGTTATATTAGAGCAAACATAAGTCTGTATATGAATCTCATTGTCACTAATCAATAAAATTATTTTGATATAGTGGAGTGTGTTGTATTAGTATACTTAAATAGATAAACAAATAAAAGTATCTCATCTCTAAAAGTGAACTTTTAGGCACTTTTTTCTCTTTTTGTATAACCAAACTGAGCTTTTATGTGTTTATATGTGGAGGATATCGTATTTTGAATCAATGTTACTTTTCCATGTGGGATATGCTTGTATCTCCTTTTTTCAAAGCCAACTGATGGCCTTGGTAGTGTATAAGGTTATAACCTTTGAAGGGACAGTTTGGAATTAGAAGAAATCATTGAGCTTCTCAAGGAACATAGAATTATTTTTATTTGATCCTAGTCATTCTTTCTTGTTGTCTTTATTGGAGCATGCCAGAAATAATGCCTTGTATTAAATGGCAAGGTGAATTTGATGAAAGACATATTCTACAAAGAACTAGTTCTTTTGTGTGTATCATTTATGTATACAAGTTCTCTTGGAAATAAACTTGAAAAAGAAGAAGAAATTAGGTCTGGAGTTGGAATCTTGTAATTTTGTCATGTGATGATTTTGGAGGAATTCTTTTCTTTGAGAGTAGCAAGCATTTTTCTTGCATCTAGTTTGAGTCATATTTAGTAAGATGGAGGAGACTGTACGAGGTCGTTTGGGTTCAACTATGTACTAGTTTTGTAAGATTTATGATGCAGAGTGGAGATTTTTTTTCCATACAAAGGTTAGATAACCTTATGAATGATGTGACTAACACCTATATTCAATTCACCAAAGAGTAGAACACCTACAATAACTATGGATTTCTATAAATTGTCACCCAATCTTCTATACATATAGGAACCTCGTGGGTTCTCCAAAAAGAAGTAAGGAACAAGAGAGGTTATTCTTCAAACGTGCGATATAATTCTCTACTCTTTCAAAAGCGTTCCTGTAGTCCTATTTCTCTTCTTGTAAGAAATAGCCTTACATGCCTTAACCCTTTCCAAACAGTAGATAAGAATCTGAGCTTTGATGAAGAATGTCAAGAATCCCAAGCTTGAACATTTGGGAAGGATTTCTTCAAAGATCCTATTTTAATACTTAACAGTTACTTAGAGCAGACTAACATTGGTATGGGGAGGTATTGATAGGAGAGAATACTCATGCTAGGGCTTGGAAAATTAGAGAATGAGGTAAGAGTTTAAAAAAACTTGGACTAGGTTCTATTTATAGACTTGAGACCAAATTGGGATTGGGCATTAAGGGCTCTATCGCATGCTATGGGCATCACATTGCGTTCTATACTTGGACAAAACTACTTTTCTCCCTTGCATTTGGTTGCGGCGCGACCTCCACTGCGTCCAACTTGTGCACGATGGACGTTGCGTCCTTCTGTCTTCATGACAAATAGTTAGTATTAGGGGGGGGGGGGGGGGGGGGAGG
>JBCEWC010002783.1:15933-32743 GCA_038996855.1 Solanum aculeatissimum
AGGAAAAAAACTTAGCATTCCCCCCCCCCCCCCCCCCCCCCTTTCCCATCTAACCTTGGTCGCGGCGTGACCTCCACCGAGGCGAACTTCGTCGTGATGGATGTTGCTTTGCATCCTGTATCGTGGCTAACACTTAGGCTAAAAATCATGACTTTGGAAAATCACGTAACATCTTGTACCGAACTTGGATTGACAAGCTGTTTGATGCTTTGGAATTTAAACACGAGCAGTATCAGTTATGACCACATATTCTTATTAAAATTACATGACTCTTCCAAATAAACTCTAAATTGCCGAGCATAGCCATATCTTCAGGTTCAGATCACATTATCCATGTTTGAGGGGTCAACCCTTTGTACGGAAGTACGAGGCGTCACCGGAACCCTACTCCTGAAAAGAAGCAGTAGCAAGGCAGGTCTGGATGTAATTCTAAGAAATAGCGATTCTTTTCGTTTCCTTCTTTTAACAGTAGGCTTTTTTTTTCCTTTCAAAAAAGAAACATTTGTATCTTTTGCTTCACGCCTCTGTCCAACAAGCGGTCACTTCTTCCACTTTGCGTCACCTCAGCCATCTGAAAATTGTTTGAAGGTATAACTATGGGGAAAAGTAAATTAAGTAAGAGTACATTGTCCAGCATCTAGACCTATTATATTCTTTGCCGTCCAGAGCGTGGCACAGAGTTAGGAGAAATTGATGAGAAACTTTTGGTGGGAGGTAACAGAAAGTTCTGCCTAATTAAGCAGGTAACTATGCATCTCTTGTGAAGGTGGGGATATTGGGACCTAAGACTTGAAGGCGTTATAGAGTCCTTTATTAAGGATTTTCAGTTGTCAAGCATACCCATAAGGTCTGTTAAGTCTTCAAAAGACGGAAACATCACACATTATACTAGTTTCTTCTGTGTACTTCTATTTAATTGTAGTAAATCTGTATTGTATCACAAAGTTATATTATTTGTTCTAAATCATCTAGTCTGATTGTTATGAACTTTTGCACAAAATGGGGAGTTTTCACTAGCAAGATTTTGAAGCAGTTTCATGATTTTAGGTTGAAATTACTGGACCATTATCCACAATAAATTTGCTGCATTTTCTTGTTTTTTTATTATCCTCTTTTTCTGATTTCTGCCGATGCGAGTTTTTTTTTTCTTTTTCAGATACTAAATTGGTAGGCATCAGTCCTTTCGTGAGAAATACTTCATTGCCACGAGTTTCCTAGTATAGAAATTGCTGTCTAAATGTTTGTTAAACTTTATTTTGCATATTTCTTACCTTTCAACGTCATTTGGTCATATTGGAAATGCAAAACAGAATATTCTCTGCATGATACAACAACATACCCAGTGTAACCCCACAAAGTATGGTCTGGAGAGGGTAGTGTGTACACAAACCTTACCCCTACCACCAAACAGAATATTCTCTGTATGATACAGCTAATTTATTCATTGTGCACCTTAAAATATTCAGTGCTGCCGACTTGTTCTTGATGCATTCTTTTCAATTTTCATGATATGTTATGTTGTACCTAACTTCGTATCTGCTTGTTGATATTGAACCTGATTTCTCATCTGGTTATATCCTTTTTGCAGAAAATGTGGGAGTTAAGATTAGAAGCGGGCAGCTGGTACAAGGGGTTGTTAAAAGTATTGATAGAACACATAAAGTTGTTTATTTGAGTTCTGATCCTGATGTTGTCGCAAAATGTGTGGTATGTTTTTGGAATTCATTCTGACGTTTTGGTTGTCTTTAACTTTTGCATATTGTTCCTTTTTGCCTCATCATGTGTCCATGTATAACATACAAAAAATTTACTTCTGTACAGACCAAGGATCTTAGGGGTATCTCAATTGATCTTCTCGTTCCAGGCATGATGGTTAATGCTAGTGTGCGTTCAATTCTTGAAAATGGAATTATGTTATCATTCCTCACGTACTTTTCTGGAACAGTAAGTTTGCGTTGTTTCAGTCCTGTCACCAGAGTTTAGCATTTTATATGATTCATCATTTGCATCTACTTATTTTTACTTTCTGCTGCTACAGGCTGACATGTTCAATTTGCAGCAAACTTTCCCCTCTTCCAATTGGAAAGTTGATTATCCACAAAATAAAAAGGTAATAATCCCTCATTTGTTTGGCTAAAATAGGCAAAAGCTGAAAAGGATTTCGGAACACTGCTTTGACTGAGTAGGTCACATAAATTTATGCAAGTTCATATGGAAACTCACTGCGTATCATGAATGAAAGACTTGCTACACCAATATTATTCCTTCTTCCTTTTGTACAGAATGAGCTTGTACTTTCTAAAGTACATACCTCTTCTATTTGGAAGAGAATATTCATTGAAAATCAAGGCATTTACTTGGTGCTTGGCAAATGAAGGTGTTAATGCCAATAATATTCTCTCTTCCTTTCATAAAGAATGAGCTTGTACTTTCTAAAGTACATACCTTTTCTATTTGGAAGAGAGTATTCCTTGAAAATCAAGGCATTTACTTGGTGCTTGGCACATGAAGGTATTACAATTTTGCTCACACAAAAATGACCTTACAAATTCATAAAGCTTTCATTGTTTTATAACGTATAGGAAGAGCAATGAAAGTAATTCTCATGTTTGTTTGCATAGCAATGGAAATCAAGATATTTACAATGGTGCCTGGTGCTTGAGAGGCTTAACGCCAATGTTTGCTACCACTAAGAAAACCTTAAATATCCATAGGTTGTGATTGTAGCATAATGTGGTGAGAGAGCAGTGAAAGTCATTTCTCATTTGCTTTGAATTTGTGCTTTCAAATGCTTTTTGTTTTTATTGTTTGTGGGATGTTGCTCCATCATCAAACACCGAGCTGTTCTTATAAGGAGAATATTATTGGTATAGTATGGAGGACTGAAGTCCTCAAAAAAGAAGTGACAAAGATGAGTTAAACAATTAGGGGTGTCTTGGTTGTTGGTTAGGTGTGTAATAATTCATGGATTAAAACCAACTTAACTAGTACAATTCCGCATAACTAGTACATGTTATATTGAGGAATTTATATATATGTTATGCAGGGTAGAAGATGAATTATGAAATAACTAATACATCAATAACTAAACCATGCTAATTCCTGAATTACTAATACATGCATAACGCTAACTAACCACCAAAGGACCCCTTAATGTTCTAGAGTTTGTGAGGATCAAGTTGCCCAATCGAGTTATTTTGTATATCAGTTAATTCACCATTAACCATTGTCCGAGGGTAAGAAAATCACTATCCCAGACTAAGCATATGGTATATAGTTGTCTACAAAGTCCTTGCAGTCCTCTCAAGACAAATATACCATGAGGCCACAAAATTTAGGTTGGAAATGTCACGCCCAAATTTCAAGGAGCATGTGACCAATACCCAATGCATTTAACTTTCATTAAATAAACCAACAAAACAAGTCTACCCAAAATCATGAACATGTATATCACCCAAGGGTGTAACCTAGTTGATCAATGAAGTGGGTTGAGCACCATGAGGTTTCAGGTTCAGATCCCAATAGAGACGGTAAACACAGAGCGATTTCTTCCAATCTGTTCTAGCCTTGATGGACAAAATTACCTGGTACTTGTTGCCGGCGGAAGGCGACATGCATCTTGTGAAATTAGGTGAGATGCGCACAAGTTGGCTCGGACACGATGGTTATTAGGAAAATAAAATCAGGAATATGAATACAAAATTTTGTATGAATGTTTGTGTCTTTAGTAAGAGAAACACATGGATCAATAGGCTAGGAATCACAGTACAACATGTCTCAAAATATGGTGCAAAAAATCATACATAAATGTAAAATAACATAAGTCTCAGGTACATAATTAGACCTTCATATTGTATCATGGAACCTTTATGGATGATAAATAAGGAGTACGACTTACACCAGATATGATCTGTCTATGCAAAAATATATTAGACATGACTTGTACCTACTGATAATAGTAGCGTGGCTCACCCAAATAAGTTGATGAGGAAGCGGTAGTCTAGGTCGTCGTACCATCTTTTTGTGCACATGTATTTGCAAGGAAAACATAACCAAATGACTTCCAAATGCGTCCCAATACAATCAACTGACATATGTGTGATTTAATTTCCATCAATTCTACTCCTAACAATTTAAACATAACCCATCTAGGATTCATGCATCGGCTACAAACCATTTAAATCTCAACCCCTTTATCTATACCATTAAACATGCCCATTAATTTATTAAATGGTAATCCTCAAAATTATTGGAGTCATTGGAGTAATTACCCAACTCATCCTCCAACCCCAAGTTTACTATTCATCATCTTCTCAAGACCCAAATACTCCTAAGAAAATTCTTTAGTCAAATGAAGTCCAAGTTGTGGGTTTACCTCTTTGAAGGAAAATCTTTACTTCTCAAGAATGTGGTGTTGATGATTCTTAGAATTTCTGAATTTCAGTTTTCAATCCATGAGAAAGTTAATGTTTGTGTTAATTGTGGAAATCACCAAAAACCATCATAACTTACTTATTTTGAACTTGAAGTGTATTTATGACTATGGCCTTGTCTTCCTCTATCCAAAGCTTTAAAGCTTCATAAATGTGGCTAACTTTCTCTCTGCCCGACCTCAATTTTATTTATAGAATTGTGGTTTGGTAGCTCTTCTTGTGTCGTATGCCTTAGACTTGCCAGTTTCCTTGTTCTTGCAATGCGAGGCCACCATGAATGGTTGGTGCACCAGGTCCTTGCTGGCATTGGGCTTGTGGGTCTCCAATTTGCTGTTATGAAGCATGGTTCGCTAATGTCCTCACAGGGCTCGCCTGTGTCCCGAACTTGCTAGGCCATCAGTACATTGTCTCATGCCTTGGCCATTTTCTTAGCTCTTATATCCTCTCTCGCGACACGAGAAGTGCGTGGGAGTTTAACTTAACTCCAACTTTAGTTTCAACTTCTTTGGGTTACATTACCACTTCCAGTTCTTGACATACATATCAGTGTTATCAAAGGCTCACTTAAGCCCGGAAACAAGGCTCAAAATGTGTTGAGCATTTTTCCTTCGCCTCGCTTAATATGCGTTTCAATGAAGTCATCAAGGTTCTAAGGCATACTTTCCCTTTCCAATTAGCCTCTTCGTAAGAGGCGGCCTAAACAATTGATATTTCATTTTTTCGTAAATTTTTTTCTATTTCTTTGTTCATATTTGTCATTCATACTTATAATTATTAGTCTTGGACTAAACATATATATATTTGTATTTTTTTCTCTTTGCGTCTTTTATTATTAGAGCTTTAACAGACGTTAAGAGTTTTTCTTTCACTTTTTGTCTTTGATCATATGTATCATATTTCAATGACTTCACCACCCTCGTGCACCCTAGGCTGCTCTAATCATGTCATTAGGGTTGTAACAACAACAATAATAGTAACAACAACATACCCAGTGAAATCTCACAACATGTCATTAGGGTTGTAATTAGCCAAATTAATATTAAATTGTATGGGGTTTTACAAGGAAAAATTGTAAATTGATGCTAGAGTAAGAAAATCTCGTAAGTTATTCAGAAGCTTCTTCCACAAGTCGTAGGCAAATTTTCAGTGTGGGAAAAGATGATTATGCCTCTACATTAGCCAATATCAGGAATGATTCAACACTCCATCTGTGCATCTGTAACATGTCACCTGTGTGCTGTGTTCGATCTATTTAAAACAAAGGATCATGCTTATGCCTTCATTTTGGAGCATGAGATTTTCAGTTGAGAGTCGGAAGGAAAAGGAGAGCGAGTCTGTGATTACACCAAGTAATGGTTTGCAAATTCTGTTTTGTCCACCTTCCACACCCTTGTATCAGATCAAGGGAAGGCTGAAATCAGTTTTGGGTTTATATTGAGTTTTCTTGCTATGCTTTTACTTTTTTCCAATTAAATAGTGCTCTCTTTAATTTCAATGAGCACTTCATTTTCTTGGTGTAGGTTAATGCGCGGATACTATTTATTGATCCCTCAACTCGAGCTGTTGGTTTGACATTGAATCCTCACCTGGTTCACAACAAGGCTCCTCCTGCAGTAAGTTCTTAAGATCCCAAGTGTCCTTCATTATCGACTCTAAAATATTGCAAGCTGCAGATTGGTTGTTTGCATATGGATAGTTTTCTAATGAAGCTGTTCAGTTTATTATATTTGGCTTGCAAACATGGAATGAGGGGGGAAAATTTGGATTATAGGAAGACAAATATGGCCCTAAAAGCTGATGGAGAGAAAAGATTGTTTTAGTCGATCTTAAGTTAGAAGCAGACCTCTGAGCCTTTTGCATTTCTCGGGATGGTTGCAGGAGAAATCATTGCTTATTATTATTTTTTTTTTCCGATAAGGAGAAATCATTGCTTATTTTATGGATTGATCCTGCTAAGGTACTTGAGTCAGTTGAGTGTCTAGGGTGGATGTTATAGGTCCCTGTTCAAGTGTTTTTTGTAAGATCTTGGGAGGTGCTTTTTGATGAGTAAAGCATTGCAGTTGGGCAGGTCCTTTAGAGATGTCAGACTTGTCTATAATTGGTGGGCCCCATTTCTCTTTGTTCGCTTTCAGTGCACTTTGGTCTGACCCAGATCATACATATTGCATTCAAGTGTTTTTTGTAAGATCTTGTAAGGTGCTTTTTGATGGGTAAGGCATTGCAGTTGGGCAGGTCCTTTAGAGATGTCAGACTTGTCTATAATTGGTGGGCCCCATTTCTCTTTGTTTGCTTTCAGTGCACTTTGGTCTGACCCAGATCATACATATTGCATTCAAATGTTTTTTGTAAGATCTTGGGAGGTGCTTTTTGATGGGTTAAGGCATTGCAGTTGGGCAGGTCCTTTAGAGATGTCAGACTTGTCTATAATTGGTGGGCCCCATTTCTCTTTGTTTGCTTTCAGTGCACTTTGGTCTGATCCAGATCATACATATTGCATTCTTTGTCTGTGCGCTTCAAATTGATTGACGAGATGATGTGAAACTGTTCTTTCGATCTTAAGGGCATGAGACCGCTCAAACATAGAGAAAGCTTATCTTCTCTTGTCTTGTTAGCACTGAGCTGTGACTTCTCAAGTTTCTTCAGAGATGCGCCAAGTACAATTTATCTTGTAGTGTTTAAGATGGAAGCTAAGAGGTTGCTACCTGCATACAGTGAAAGTACAATTCAAAACCAGCAAGTAATCTACTAATGTCCGCAGATAAGGGGAATTCACAACAAAGCAGGGTTTTCTGTTGTTTAAGTTATGAGCCTATGATTTACTTTATCAAAAAAGAAGTTATGAGCCTATGATATGCAAGTTGTATGGTAGTAAACTTTTATCTATCTAGTTTGTCCTATTTTAAAACTAAATTTCCGCTGCAATGCTTCTATTGTATTTTGAAGTAAGCATGGTTGCATGCATTGCCTTGTATCAACTCCATGTTTTTATATTAATCATTTTGTATTATTAAATTAAACTGTTTTTCTGTTTTGCAGCTTATCAAGGTTGGAGATATTTTTGATCAATCAAAAGTGATAAGGATTGATAGGGGTTTGGGTCTTTTGCTGGAAATCCCCTCTTCTCCAGTTCCAACTCCAGCATATGTTAATGTAGGAATATTCCTGGACTCCGCAGTGTTTGGGCCTTATCATTTATGCCTTTAAGTTTCAGTATTAACCCAGCAAGTTTTGCAGGTATCTGATGTTGCTGATAAGGAAGTGAAAAAGCTGGAGAAAAGTTTCAAGGAAGGGAAACTTGTCCGCGTCAGGGTTCTTGGGTTTAGGCGTCTAGAAGGACTTGCTACTGGGGTTTTGAAGGTCACACTTTTTGTTGTTGGAAGTTATTCTTTTGATTTAAGTGAACTTTAGATCTTGAACTGGTGTTTGTCCAAGGGCAAGATGTGATACGGTCAAGTCCAATATACTTGTACGTGGATACCTTAGTTGAAGAACTCTGTCAAGAAGTTACTATTTTGGTTCTTGTACTTGGAACTGGGGCACAATGCAAATTGCAAACATTACCTTCCTCTTGATTTCTGTCTTTGCCTCTGTTTTCTGCTTGGTCTTAACAGGCTTTATGCATATCTGTCTGAAAGCTGATTAAAAAACACCTGTACTTTATTTACATATCTAATTTTGGTAGAGTTGAAGAGCTCTGTCGCTAGATAAGATATGTTCCTTGCTTTTCTTTTTCTTTTATTATAAAAGAGCGGAACGGGGGAGGTTTGAGTAGGGTATTTGGATGTTGCATCATTTTGTTTCTTGTTATTGAAATTTCAGCATATGTCCAAGCACAGGTTCTCCTTAATTTCTCTGCAATACCAACACTTCCCTTATCTTTTCCTTAATTATGAACAGACCAGTGCATTTGAAGGGTCAGTTTTCACTCATTCAGATGTCAAACCTGGGATGGTGGTAAAAGCTAAAGTCATTGCAGTAGACAGCTTTGGTGCGATAGTACAATTTTCTAGTGGTGTTAAAGCACTTTGTCCTCTTCGTCATATGTCTGAATTTGAAATCATAAAACCCAGGAAAAAATTCCAGGTATTCCAGAATAATATAGCAGTTGTTTTCTTCATCTCTTTGGTTTGAACTATAGAGAGTTGTTGATATCTTTTGCAGGTTGGAGCAGAATTAGTCTTTCGTGTTCTTGGTTGCAAGTCAAAGAGAATCACTATTACACACAAGAAGACACTAGTATGGCTCTTTTAAACAGCTTGACTTGTAGAGAGTACCTGAACTTATTTTTTTTCCTGTTTAGCTGGGTTTTAAAAGTATATCTTGTTTAATCTCTTGATGAGTTTCTTAGCTCAAGTGTCTCTTATCTATATTGTTTTTCAGTTATTTTTTTCTCTTTTGTCTTTTGATATGTTTGTGAACTTGAGCCTCTTATCGACATTGTTTTAGTATGGCGCTGTTACTGGTATTGAGGGAAGAATGTTTACTTAGTTATCCTAAATGGAAACAAAGTTTTGGCATAACCATAACCATTTTCAATTCTTTTCCTACTTGTGGTTTATCCTATCCTCTCCTCTCCTCTCTAACCTCTTACTTAGTATTAGCCCTCTTAAAAAGATCATCCGCAAGAGACTAAAATTTCGAGAAATTCTCTATATTGATAACAATCAAACTAAAACAAGAATGTCTTGAAGCAAGGAGGCTTGAGTCCTACAAGAAGGCCCTTGAGTTGCCAGCCTTAGAGCTTGGCGGAAAATGCTTGAAGAGGGAGATGGGTGGTGAACCAAGGTTCTCAATTTTAGAGGAACATACGCAGCTGAGGAGGATTTTTTTGAGATCATGCTTGATTGGATCTTTTTCTAAGTGGGTGGGTTCACCTGAAGCTGTTAGAAATTGGGTTTTGGAGGTATGGAATGTAGAAGATGGTCTGAAAATTTCTCAGCTGGGTGATACTCGTTTCTTGTTTCAGTTTGCGAATAAGAAGGCAACCAAAGTTCTTCAAAGAGGAAGAGGATAGTTGGGTGGGTACTTTCTGAGATTAGAAATCTAGGATGAAAAGTTGGTTGTGCGGTGCTTTGACCTCTTCAAAAAGATCGGGGATTGATGTTGGGGATTTATTGATGCAGTAAGCAGCTTGCAGCCTTGCACAACCTAACTAGAGCTAGACTTAGTGAAGGGGGTGGGTAAGCTTCCACTCTCTTAGGTGGTTGAAGATATGCCGAAAAAGACTTCAAAGTTGGGGCTACTTGGAGTTCAAGACAGAACTGTTGGGTGTGGATGAAGGGATGAAAGGAGAAGGTTAAAGGGGAATAGAAGGGAGGCAAGAGGGGCAGGATGTTGTGAGAGAAAAGTGGGGTGTTTACATCTTGTTGAGGTCGATGGGGGAACCATCGGTAACAACTAATGCAAAATGATTGGACGACAATTTTGAATGAGAAAGAGGAAATAGGGCTAGTAGAGGGAAGAAGGAAAGATGTGCCAATGAGAGAGAGAACCAGGCTAGAGGAGAAATCATAGCTGGTTCACTAATTATTAAGGGTCAGACTGTGAGTTTGTGTAAAGCACAAATCACAACTTTTCGAATCGACTAGTTCGAACCGACATGGCTGGGTGTTCTCTAACAACTGTCGTTAACTCCATGGATGCAAAGAATGATGCTCTTCACAAGTCAAAAAACATTTAATCAATTGTTAATGTAAGAATCGAAGGTAAGAGAGACTTGATTTCACGATTTATCAAGGAGAAGGGTTAGGGTTTGGTCGAAAAATAGTGGGGATGGTGGCATGAAACAATTGTCAGGATTGGGTCCAAATTTAGAGAAGTATGACAACCGGAGACATTGTTGAGGCAAGGTTTCATATGTAATTACAGTGACAATAGGGACTTACTAGAAGGCATTGCTGCCTACAAAGCTGTCGGTTGGCACAAATATGAGTGTATCAAGCAATGAGGTTGATTTGGTATCTGTGCTGGTGCAGGGGAAAAGAACGATGTTGTTGGAAAATTGCAATTAGATCTTTTTGCTCAAGATTTGTGCAAGAATGGAAGGGCTAAGATCCAAGGGACTTTTAATAGTCCCAAACATAGTGGGTGTTTGGGTTGACTTATTTAATGTGGATTTTGGCTTTTAAGCTCTTTTTTTTTAGTTTTGATAGTGTTTAGGAAACACACACACACAAAAAAAAACACTTTTTTAGACTGAAAAAGTTTTTAAAAAAAAGCCAAAAGCCAAAAGCCAAAAGTTGGATGTCCCCAACTTATGGCTTTTACCTTATAAGCTACTTTAAAAAAAAAACAATCCAAATGCCCCCATAGTTTTTTATTATGTGGATGTCGATTTTTCACAATTAAACTTATTTAGAAAGTGTTTAGCAACTGGCAACAATAGTACAAATGTTCCTGGAGCTTAGAGCCGTTAATAAGTGCTAGTCCCGTTAGATCAGTTTGTCCTGATTCGTGATTTGATTGGGATGTGCTAAAATTTTTAGAGCTCATCTAAGAATAGAGTCTTTTAGCCTGGCCTGGATAAACGCGCTAGCTTGTAAGGCTTGAGCAATATGGGTTGGGCTGACCCGTGGGCTAAATAAAAAATAGCAAAAATAAAATTAAATAAAATATGCAAAATAACAAGAAGAGTCCAAACATAAAGTCTTAAACCATGGGTATAAATATTACAAAGTTCAAATATTCAAAAAGAATTCTTGTACGGTTGTTTCCAAAATATTTACATAAAATAACAATGATTTTAGATTGAAGTCATACAACCAAATTTTATTTGAAGCCAAACTTAATAAGTATTATTAAGATTATTTTATTTATGAATTCGAGACTTGTTTAACAAATAGTAAACACAATATAATATTGTCTTGTTGATATTTATGTTAACATTTTAAAATTAAAATTATAAAAATATATTCTTTTAAAAGAAGTGGGCTGGCTCGTGCGGTCTGTAGCCCACGTTGTTGTAGATTGAGGAGATTGTTTTTTGGCCTGCCAAAATAATGTCATTCCAGCCTAGCACGTAAATTCCAAAGCCTGTATGGATTCGCTCGGATGGACTAGGTCGGCCCATATTGATAGCTTCGATGGAGCTGATGTGGTGCTGCTAGCTAGCCCGGAAGATGATGGAATATTTACGAGGTTAGTGGGAGAGAAACCATTATTGTAAGAAATAAAACATGTATGTTCATGTTTGTTCTAATATTTATAAGAGGATAAGACAAGAAATTTGATTGGGGAAAACAAAAATTAGAAAAAGTCCAACAATTAGGCTAACATTTATTTATTAAATTAATTAATCCAAGGGAGAAGAAATTGAACTCATACAATCCATTTTGGATCAAAAACAAAACAAAAAAAGAAATTAAATTCATACATCGAATCTACGTTGCGCGGACTCTTCACTTTCAATGCCGCGCCCGCGTCGGATTCTCCGAAAATACACTACTTTTGGTGAATCCGACATGCACCTGCTGACACTTTTGAAGAGTCCGAGCAACATAGCGTGGAATCCATTTAAGAATGAACCTAAGAGTAGTACAATTACTACACAAGTGAATACTGCTATGTTTACACCAGGAGTACAATCCTTTTATTCTCCTTTAAAATGAAGACCTAATGAACTATTTATACCTAGGTCTTAATACGGATTAATATGACTAAAATAACCCTAGGCCCTAAAATTAGTTTAATTGCCTCGAGCCTAGTTGTCTTTATAAAGAGCCATTTTAGCACTTTTGGATTTTAAAATCTTATTTCCAACACTTCAATGACACTTTTAAGTTCTTGATTGATGAATGAAAAGTTGGTTCTAAATCCATCATTGAAACTTTTGGTGTGGTCCTAAATTTCACAGTAAGTGGAAATGTAAAACTAGTCCATTTACAGTGCCTGTAACCATCAAAGAATAATGGGCTTATCAAAAGATAAATGAGTCCCATCTCCTTTTTGGATAAGGTAAAGGATAAAGTGAGTCCTATTTCAATTTTTCATGGCTTCATGAGTGTACTAAGACTCAGTTCTTGTTGATTTGCAGTAATCTTTCCCTTTCTCTAGCTTTGGAACCTACTTACTGAATAGCTAGCACTAGCATAATAGCTTGGACATGCATCTGTCTAGCTACCTGTGTTGTGCGGACTCTTTGTTTTTGTTGCCAAACTTGTCTCGATGCAACATTGGTGCGGTTGTGGGGTGCGTGTTAGATTCGGTCAATCCCATTGGGATACTTTGCCCAGAGTCAAGAACAAATTGTGGGGGGGGGGGGGGATTTAGAATTTGATTTCTTAAAATTAAAATAAGAAATCCCATCTCATACATATAAGTTTATAAGGATGATAGATTGAATTCTACAATATACATGTAAGTTTATTACAAAATACCTCTCAAATTTAGAATATCTATATAACTCTATTTTTATAATGTTTGATTTTTTTTAGCCGAATCCCCACACCTGTATCCATACTCGGTTTCATACCTTCGAATCTTAAAATTTAGATTTCGGCGAATCTGGCTCTTGGATTGCACCCGTCTCAGATACCCGTGCCCGAGTTTGAACAAGATACCTAGCTATCTCCAATTCTCCTCTCGCTTACGAGGATTAGAAAAAAGTTGAACCATATATATTAGATGAGAATAGTATTGGTTTTCCAATTACCTTAACAACAACAACAACATATCTAGTGGAATTCCACAAGTGTTGTATGCAAACCTTACCACTACCTCATAGAGATAGAGAGGCTGTTTGCGGAAACCCTCATCTAAAAAATCAAGCCCCATAAGCAGAAGATACTAGATATGGGAAAAAAGGGAAAGAAAAGAAAAAAAGGAAAACGACAAATAATGAAAAGCAAATGATACTATGTAAATACGATAAAAATAACAAATATAAGACGAATAATGACAACACAGGATATAAAGACACGACTACTCCTACCAACCTTATTCTAATAAGCAATCAATATTTGTTCCTAAGTTTGTCTTGTGTGCTTCCATTATCTTTTAGTAATATTTTTTATTTTCCATCTACAATTTATGCATTGCATTTTGGCTCTGGATTGTCTAAGATGGTTGGATTTTGCGTCTTAAAATATTATTATTTATTTGTGTATCTTATTTAAAATATTTTTTTACCTCAACTTCAAGTTTAATAACACATCATCGTTAAAGAATTTCTTCGAGTTAGTACATAAAAAAAGAGTTATGTGGAAACAAAATGAATAATTGAAATAAGAAGAATAAAAGGTAAAATTGAAAATTATATGTGTAATAAATTTAAACAAAAACAAATTAAGAGAAAGAAACAACATTAAAGAGCAAAAATAATAAAAAAGAAGAATAATGATTGCTCAAAACGGATCCCATCTCAGGCCTTACTACAGGAAAAGCCAAGCAAAAGGATGGGAAAAAATGTTGCAAAATGTGGTAATCGAACTTGGGTCTCTCCGGTGAATTCGAACAGCCTTAACCATTGAGCTACTCCCCTCATCTGTAACTGGGGGGTTCATTACTCATAGTATTGGAATTTGGCCTTATATATACAGTACAATTCTTCGACGAACTGAATCCCTTAACCTCTATGGAGATTTGCCCTTGGGTAGTGGTGCATCCTATCTCCTTTTAGGCTGAACTCATTTTTTGGCTTGTAAAATTTTCAGTATGTTTCAGTTAGACAAAAAACTCATTAAGTTGTGTTGGAACCTTTGTGAAGTCCGTTTTGAGTTTGCACTTATCTTGTGTAAGCCCATCCATTTGTCTCCTGTACTGCAAAATCCTATTGATTATTTATCCATTCTATCACTTGCTACTTATCCATTATATTGTTGCAGCCTTATAACGAATTGACACTTAAGAAACGTACTCGTAATTATTTGTCATTCTCTCATACTTTGTCAAAAATCTAGTAGTTGTCATTCTCTCATCATTTGGGCATTTCTAACAAATTGTTCCTGGGTTCGTTTGTAGGTTAAATCAAAACTTGAAATTCTTGGTTCTTATGCTGATGCTACTGAAGGACTAACAACACACGGATGGATAACAAAGATTGAAAACCATGGTTGCTTTGTCCGTTTTTACAATGGAGTACAAGGGTTTGCCCCTAGGTAGTCCCTTACAATTCACCCTTCAAACTATATGCCAATACCTACCACTATATCTATATTTGGTTATTTTATAATGTGTGGTAATACATGATTTTAGTCTTTTCTTTTCACTTTTAATCTGATTATGTTTCTGTAAATGGTAGTACCATTTCGTTCTTCAAAAAAAAAAAGTAGTACCTTTAAATCTATTCTGTTCTATCTTTCGTCCGTTAATAATGGTTTACATCTCTGAGAAGCTTAAGTTTGTATTACCTATATGTTCCAAACAACTTTGTTCTCTTCTGATTACGAGTTTGTTTTACCAAATCTGTTGGTGGGGACCAATATAATAGCAAGTTGAATATATTGGTGTAGATTAGCTATGAGGATCTTTTTCAGAATTGGACTCTGTTATTATCTGTATGAGATTGCCGAATTTCTTTTGTAAGGGGATGTTGAATATATTGGTGTAGACTATAATATATTCCAGATTCGAACTCTGTTATTATCTTGCTATCCCGAGAAAACAGTTAAGTACCGGGACGAGTGTGCAATAGAAGTTCCTGAAATGTTGCGAATTTCCTTTGTGTTACCGCTGCTTGCATACTGATAAATTCTTTCAAATATGTGCCCATAGTATATCTTATTACATATGTTAACTTTCTAATTTGAATTTTGAAGTAAAGTTTAATTAATTCTTCTTCTTAATGTTCTAAGTTCTGACAAAATGAAGTTAGAAAATAAATTGGGTGATCAATTTGTTTTATGATCAGGGCAAAGTCTGCATGTGATTAGAGATTTGTTAGTGTATTTCACTCTGTATGTCTTACATAAACACAAAAATATCTTGGCTATGGTACTTTCTCTACACTACTTAAATGTCAATTGATATTTGTGACGTCTTATTGGCACTGATGTGTCCGTTTGTGTGTCCAGATCTGAACTTGGACTAGATCCGGGGTGTGAAATAAGTTCCATGTATCACGTTGAACAAGTAGTGAAATGTAGAGTTACCAGTTCTAATCCGGCTTCACGCCGTATTAACCTCAGTTTCACAACATCATCCTCAAGGTTTGTTTCTTTGTCTTGGATGCTAGAGCAGTTGCTTTAACAATGATGTTCCTATTGTTATTGGTACCATATGTAAATTTTGTGGATCATGAATCAATAGACATCGTGAAATTATTATATTTGGCAATTCTTTTGCTTTCTTGATGGTGGTTCCGTAGAGTTGGTGTCTGTTGAATCACTGAAATCTTTAGACTGGAATATTTATTGTGACTTTCAAGCTTTTCTTCAAGAGGAAGACTTTATTGCCATGTTGATCTATAATATATACCCTTG
This sequence comes from Solanum aculeatissimum, assembly GCA_038996855.1. Lineage (NCBI taxonomy): Eukaryota > Viridiplantae > Streptophyta > Magnoliopsida > Solanales > Solanaceae > Solanum > Solanum aculeatissimum. The sequence goes on from JBCEWC010002783.1 coordinate 31,784, forward strand.
CCCTTCACCCCTGTGGCTTTCTTATGAGATTGCGTTTCTGTATTGCAGTTTTTGATTAAATAAATGATTCTTCCATTTATTTGAATGTTCATACCAGGGTATTCAACAATGAACTCATTAAACCAGGAAATGTTGTTTCTGGAGTGGTTGAACGAGTAACTCCGGATGCAATCGTCCTAGATGTTACTGCTCAGGGTCATTTTAAGGGCACAATCTCATCCCAACATTTGGCTGATCACAGTGGTGAATATCATCCATTGAATTCTTTTGATTCTTTGCAATTGCTTTTACTGTTATAAGATTTCCCTTCATATTTCCTTATGCACTATCTGTATCAGTTAGGCAGTTAATATTGTTGTTTTTACTGCGTGCAGGCCATGCTGCGTTGATGAAGTCCGCCTTGAGGCCTGGGTATGAGTTTGATCAGCTTTTGGTTCTTGGTACTTTCTCTATCCTACATCCAGCTGTATTCAGTGATATCTTTAGTTAATATCCGCTCATTTCCGACCATTCTTTTCCATAGCTCACTTTTCAGTTGTCCTGTAATTTTGTATTTTATTATTGGATAGACATGGCTAATAGTTTTACTGAGAAGAGGCCAAAATGATAGTATGTCAATACAATAATAGCAAAAAGATGGTGTCTTGTTATCTGGATAATGTGTCATTGAAAGCAGAACTTCTCATTGGTCCAGTATGAAAACTGAAAAGCAGACGAGGGCAAACAGACTTCTAGGTTTTCTTGTCGCGTTATGCTAAGTCAAGTTCTGAATACTGATTTAATCAGTATTGCTGTAGATGTTGGAGTTGGAGATGCCCATTATAATACCTTTTTTTTTTTTATTTTTAATAACTCCATTAATCATTGATGTGCAAAAACTTACAATTTTGAGTTTGGCATACCAAACTTTGTACAAGATCATTGAGGGGAGTTTACTAATATAAACTTAGCCAAAAGTGA
>JBCEWC010002784.1:0-32742 GCA_038996855.1 Solanum aculeatissimum
AAGGGTGATTTGGTAAAATTACCCCTATCATTTACTACTTCTTAATCCTTGTGCCAAGTCAAAAGGGGTCAAGTAAAATTGGACGGAGGGAGTATTATATTGAATATCTTATCTAGTATATAGGTTTCTTTGGAGAAAGGTTAGGAGCTCTAACTTTAGGGCCAAATAAAATTTTCCCTATAAATAAGGGTTCTTTCATCATACTTTAATAACCTTCTATAGGAATAAAAACTCTCTCTTTTCCCTACTTTATTCTTCGTATTATTTTATACAGTTTCATAAACATTTATTATTATTCGTGTTATTTTATATAGTTTTATATCACATTTATTATTTATTTTTTAATAAGAGATCTCAATTATTAAAATAAAGTCCCTTTTGATAAAAACCTTGTACCTTGAAAATAATATTTTAGAAAAAAATAAAAAGGAATAGGCAATAATTTGGGTATAATAACACCAAATAAAACCCCTAATCAAAATAGTAAAGTTAAGACACTCTTTAAAACCCTCACGAGCCGTTTTCTGTCTTCTCCACCACGCCGAATGCAAAAACCCTAAAATGATTGCATAACAGAGACTTTTCTTCTTTCAATCAAGAGTTTGATTTACATTGCATTTTACTGCTATACTACTCACTCGCTTTCCGACATAGTACATAGCAAGTCTTCTTCTTGTTGTAGTGAATTTGGTTTGGTTGGAGATGGTATCGAGTTCAAAATCAGAAAGTGGGACTCATGTTCTATCTGCCGGCGTACGGGAAATACTAGAATCTATCAAAGAAGTTGTTGGAAATCACTCAGATGCTGATATATATGTAGCTCTTAAAGAAACCAACATGGACCCTAATGAAACTGCTCAGAAATTGCTCAATCAAGGTGTTTTTTCTTCGACCCACTCTTTTTTTTAATTGGCTTATGCTCAAATTGAGCTGAATTGGGATAGAGGATTCTTATAGCCTATTCTGAATATTTTGTGATTGAGAGTAGTTCTTTGCTTTCTTACAAGTCAAGAAGCTTTTTGGCTATAGATTTTGGAAGCATTTTTTTGTTTTTTTTTGTCCAAATATCTGTTTGGCCATAAAGATTATCTAGGTTTTGGGAGACTAATTTTCAAATCCAAAAATCTGCTTCAAGCCTGTTTTTGGGCCAAAATATAACCAAGATTAACTTTTTGGTGTTGCGACCCATTTAGTGTTTGCCTCGCAGTAGTCAGGGGTTTTGTTTGACGGCATTCTTGGATTCTGAACCCACAAAATCTTTCTAGGGATTTAATGCAAATGCATAAGGACGTTTTCAACTATATGTTTCTTTGTTAGAGATTGCATCTAATGTCAATTTGGTGCATTCGCTACTGCGGACTGCCTGTTTTGGAAGTCAGGGAGAGCAGGACATGGAGGCTTTGGTATTAACGTCAGGAGGGTTTGGAAGTCTGAGTATTAAGGTAGAAGGTTGTTTGGTAGTTGAGAGTTCTCTTGCTTTTCAGTAGTGTAGGCTTGGTGGTCATATTTGGACCTTTTTTCTTACCAGGGGTATTAGCAAGACTCTTGTAGTTTCGTGTTCTTTGATTTTGGTTATTACCTGTGATTATTGTGCTTAGAGTATCACATTACTTTGTTGTCGTTATTGTTCTTTCCTTATCACATTATTTCGTTGTGTTACTGCCCTCATTTATGTTTCTCTTTTTCAAAATGCTTGGAAATGTTTTATTTTAAGCCGAGGGTCTATCAAAAAACACCCCTCTATCTCTACAAGTTAGGGTGAGGTTTGTGCATACTTTACTCTCCCAGATCCTACTCGTGGGATTACGCTTGGAATGTTGTTGTTGGTACTATTGTCAGTAGCTTGGAATGGTTTTATATTTAGCAAGGTTCTGTGATAGTTAGATTTGAGTATTTTGCTCATTACTATACTTGATCGTTGATGTAAGGTTCCTAAAAGTTAATTTTAGATATCATGGGTTCATGCATTAGAAAGGGGAGATGTGGTGTTAGTTATAAGGATTTAAGTTTATGTACAATGTCATTGTAATTAATATAGTTTACAACAATAACAACATGCCCAGTGGAATCTCACAAAGTGGGGACTGGGGAGGGTAAAGTGTACACATACCTTTCCTCTACCTCATGGAGGTTGAGAGTGTATAGTTTACCTTCCTAAATTTTCAAATTATCAATCCACTATTGAACTGTAGTTGGCTCTTTCCAATAGTATGGTAAAATAATCTTTCCACCTTAAGTACATGAAAGTTAATCGCTAAATCACAGTTCAACATTTTTTTTTGGGTGACAAGGGAAACCTGCCGCCGCTACCCTTTCCTTGCTTTCGTTGGCAAGGGTTTCGAACTTGAGACCTTCAACTTGGAAGTCCCAAGCCCAAACCATTGGGCCAACCTGAAGGGAACAGTTCAACTTTTCTTCCTAGAAAAGTAGAAACTGATGTACCCATGGATTTTTATTTCAGCATCAGATTTGTTAGTATTATTATTTGATTTTGGTATTCTGATGAATATCATTGAAACTGCTGCATTTTGGTGCTGGTTTTATCATTGCAGTATCCTCCAATATTGAACAATCTGTATTCACCAGGAAAAAATTCATCATCTTTCCCTTCATTCTCTGATGTGAAGCATGTCTAATCCTTCAGTGTTTGCTTTCAGATCCATTTCACGAGGTGAGACGAAAAAGGGACAGAAAGAAAGAGGTAAATATTTTCAAACTGTTCTCTGGTTCTAGTTATTATGTGATGCGCTTTGCTGATTATTATTCTTGATGCCCATTGCTGTCAGACAAACATTTGATACTTACTTTTTTTGGGGTAAATCAGTCAATTCTACGAGAACTCCAAAGAAATTGCATGTTTCTTTCTCTTGTTGAAGTTGATTTCTAAGATTGATAGTGTCCTCTAAACAATGTACAATTGTTGACCGCACTTATTTTGTTATTTTATTTTAGTCTTTTTAAATTTAATTCTAATTAAAACTACCCGTCGTCTGTTCGTCAAAAAAAACTACCCGTCGTCTTGCTTCAGAACTATGGGTATAAAAGTTCTACTGCTCCAGAAAAAGGAAGTTATTCAGAGCGTGGTGCACAGGAAATGAGGGTCAACACACATATAAATCATAACATCCGAAGAGGCAGCTATAATCGAACTGCTTTACCTGGTAATTTGATCTTATGCCAGATTTATGTTTCTTATGTTTACCTTATTCTTGATGCCCTTTTATGAATGAAATACCTTATTTTATCAAAAAATTGTTTTGTAGTACCTTAAGGTCCTACATATCCTGGGGAGTTGCTGGTTGTGGGAGGTCATTGAGCCTTTTGCAGTAATAGAATACATACACACTTTAGTTGCTGAAGGATAATCTCTTATAGAGGCATCTTTGTTTTAAATCCCCCAAAAGCTTCTAGATGTTTGTAAATGTTGTTCTATTGGTGGAGGAAAAGGCATTTGAATTGCATCAGTTGTAAGGAGAAGCCCTTTTGTGCATGCTCGATTATGTGCAGAGAACCATGTCTTAAGGGTTTCATCAGATGTACATGTAGTATATATCGGGTCAGAGACAGGGGTTAAGGTCTTAGCAATCTAAGTTGTAAGTGCTTTTGGTAGCAATATGTAATTGCGGGCTGATTTTTTTCTTAGTTTTTTGCATTCTACTTTTCAAAGACTTGAAAAAAGATTCCTTTAATTGAATATTTCCTCATTACCTCTCTTCAAGAAGCTGGAAGTGAATAGGTTATATATTATCTGTTCACATGGTTAGCTGTTTAGAGAAGTCAGCTTTTGTATTGGATGTTTTTGCAATATTGGCTAGACTATGTCAAATGGGGTATTGATTTTGGTCAAATACTTCACTTCTCTGATGTTTGTATTTCATATATAATATGTTTATAATGTGTCTGCTCGCTGTTGTTCACACTCTACCGTACCCCATTGTTAAATTGCACTCTTTTTGATAAGTAAATAAGACTTCGTATTCATAAATCCCTCCAAGATGGTGCATAACAGGGTACATCAGTATTGTACTGATTAAAATAAGATTTAGGATACAGCAGATCATTAGAAAACCCAGCCCTAGCTGCTCTAATCAGCGAGCTGACACTGTTATATTCAACTCTCCTGCTTACCCTGTATCTCCTGTGAATATTGTAGTTTTCTTAGTTTTTACTGAATGTCAAGCTCTTTTTGGACTACCACTCATAGTTTGATACTTACCCAAAAAAACTATCAGTCATTGATGTCAAAAGTCAAAAGTGCAGAAAAGTTATGTTAGCAGGAGCTTTAGGTGCGGAGCTTAATTGAAGTGCTCACTCTAGTAATGAAATTGAGAAGCATTTTGTGTGTGTGTTTGTGTATAGGTAGGTATAATGCAAAAAGAGAAGAAACTACACATACGAACAATAAATGTATGGACAATGATAAAAATCTGTAATGTCCATCAAAATAAGAAGATAAATTCTGTAAGTTAGTTGAAATATATATGAAGTAAAACCATTCTCTTATCTTTTTCCTGGTAAAATTAATTAGAACTAATGTGTGTGTGTGTATATATATATAAGAAGTAAAAACCATGTCAATGAAGTACAAATGCAGTAATGTAGTTTAGTAAAACCATTCACTTATCTTTTTTCCTGATAAAATTAATAGCACTTACGTAAAAAAAAAAAAAAAAAGAGTAAAAACAATTACCATTCAATGAAATGCAAATGCAGGAATCTAGTTTTTAAGTTCTTAATCAAGATGTTCCGACTGCTTGACGAACTTTTAATTTTACTTAATGGAAAACATATTTCTTTTCTGTTTACCTAATAATATTTTCCAATATATTTCTTAACAATTAATCTTTCACTTTTTGAGCTAGATTTTCTGGTGTAGCTTAAGCATTCCTCAAGTGCATCTTTTGACAATAGCACTAATGATAACTATATCTCCTTTTCTTCAGTTAATTTCTGGTGATTCTATACCATACTTATTAGTTGTTTGACTTTGTTCCCTGAGGTATGTTATGGTAAGTAATTTGATGGCCAATTATCTCTAGATGCAGGATTTACTCGAGAATTCCGTGTTGTGCGAGATAATAGAGTTAACCAAAATGTCAATAGAGTGGTAAAGGCTGTCCAGACTTCTACATCTGCTGAACCAGTGATTTCAAATACTTCTGTACAGAGGTACATTGTGCTCTCTTGTTTCTAATGCAGTAATGCTTTCCATACTTAGTGGGTGTTTGGGTTGGCTTCCTTTAAGTGACTTTTGGCTTTTAAGCTATTTTTTAATTTTGGAAATGTTTGGGAACAACTTAAAGTGCTTAAAAGCACTTTTTCTAAGGTGAAAAAGTAAAGAAAAAAGCCAAAAGCTAAAAGTTGGGGATCCAACTTATGGCTTTTGACTTTTAGTTTTTAAATCACTTTTAAAAAGCCTATCCAAACACCCCTCTAGAGAGCACTGGTTGATCAAAGTAACGGAAATATAGTACGTTGACCTACACATGGTATCTTGATCAAATATTTGTTTTCTAAGTTAGACAATATCCAGTGAGCTTGTAAATTAAAGGGTGGACCTGGAAATGATTGAGTTCCATGAGATGTTTACTTTGGAAGTTGAGGTGTACTTAGTAGAATGTTCATGGCTTATATCTTGACGTTTGGGTCAAATGGTGATAAGCTATTATGGTGAATAGCTATTTACCCCCCTCTTATCCCTTTGCCTTTTATTTTTTAGGCTCAGCTTTGGGGCTAGTGGCAATATAGACTTGACAATTATGTTCATGCATGTGTAACCTGTGTCAGTTCTGTGTATTTCAATCTTCTTTGCATTTAGATTTACGGAAAATTGAACACCTCTCCCAATTAGTTTTCATGTGTCTACCTTGATAATATACCATTTCCATGTTAAATCAGATTAATTGCTATTACTATCATTAACACTAAGAAATATTGAGGTGTGTATGAATATATTTAAAATTATAGTTGAACAGGCAATTAATCAAATTTAAACATAATAGTTAATTAAGTAACATTGTCAAGTTGACATGTGCTTGTTTACTATTGTTATTGCATGTGTAATGATTCCCTATTTATGTAATGTCTAATACATTTCTTGGTACTTTTTTCCTAAGATATCCCAGGCCATTGTCGTATATTGAGTATTATCCTTTTATCCTACTCGAATTGAATGCGTGTAGACACCTTTTATACTGCATTAATTTTTGTTGATTTTCGACCGACTTTTGCAATTCACTATTCACGGATATATTGTACCTTAAATATTACTATGCCACACTTTTATGAGATCATACCTCTATTCATGTACCTTTCAATTTTGCTTTTCTACCTATTATCTTTAAAGCATAAACCTCCTAAAAGTTTTTTGGTTCGGCAGTGCCAACACATCTTCTTTTGTCTTCATCATTTTTACTGCATTTGCTGTACGTATGGTATAAGGTGCGAGTCTGAGCTAGTAATGTTTATGTTTTTCTTGTTGGAGTTTGCAGCAGTTCAAAAGGGATCTCTGGCAATACTCTATCCATTGGGAGTCGTTCATTTCAAGCTCCAAATAGGAATTCTCAACATACACATTCCAATGATGCGAATTTAAGTAGCACTAATGGTCAAGGTTTGTCTGGAGAAATGCGTGCATCTGTTTCAAATGCTGCTTCACAGATAGGAGGGGTGAAGCCAAATGGTTCTCGGCCGCATTCTGTTACATCATCTAGCAATTCTGTCATTGGAGTTTATTCGTCCTTTTCAGATCCCGTTCATGTACCATCTCTTGACTCCAGACCAGCTGCAAAAGTTGGTGCTATTAAGCGTGAGGTAGGGGTGGTAGGTGCTCGTCGCCAGTCCACTGAAACTTTTGCGAAGTCCTCATCTTCACAGAGCAGGTCATCTTCAAATTCTCACACGGAGCAGGCCCGACAGGATGGTGGTAACTCTAAAGGATCACTCCGACCTTTGAGCTCGAATTCTAGAAGTGACCAGAGTGCAGTATCTGATTCCCCTAAATCCAGCTTGCCAATGAGCAGGTCTCTCTCGGGAAATCAACATATTAACAGACCGCATCAATCTGTGGGTCATCAGAAAGGTAGGCGCTTCATCTTAATATGTATCTTTCTTTTTTTTCTTGCTGCTATTATTTCAATTGGTTTTGGGGCATTCTAATAAAGAAAAGGTTGTTCATTTCCTATTCATGTGTGAAGAATAGGGTTAAGTAAGCAGTAGAATAAGAAGAAATGGAAGGGGGGGTGGTGCGGTTAGTATGCTGAAAGTTACCATCACTATCTGATTTAGTGCGTAAATGGTTTCCGAATGGTGCTCTGCCTGGCTCTTTCTGCATGTGCTCATTTTCTAGATCAACCTTACTATACGTTTTTTTTTGTCCTTATATAGCTGTTCAGTGGAAGCCCAAGTTAACCAAGAAGTTGAGCATCACAGATCCCGGGGTTATTGGAAAACCTTCTGATGGTGTCTCTTTAACAAGTAAGTCAGAAGATCTGGAAAAAGAAGGATCTCAGTTGCAAGATAAGATGTCAAGGCTAAGCATCTCAGAGAATGTGATCATAGCTGAGCATATTCGTGTTTCTGAGACTGACCGATGTCGCCTGACCTTTGGCAGTTTTGGAGCTGAATTTAAATCTGCGAAAGATTTGGAAGGAGAATCGCAGACTGAGCCATCAAGGTTAGTGATGTATAAGTCATACTATTCTGTCCTGTTAAATTTGTTTATTCCTGTTAACTTCAATATTGGGAATTTCAACATCTGTAGTATCCCCCTTTCCAACTATCAAACTATATGCAGGAATGAGGGTATAATTTCAGTTAGGGCACATTTTAACAGACTACATATTTCACAGAACTCTAGACAATTAGACAGAACTAAGCAGTTTACATGCATATTTAGTGCCGTAAATTTAAAAGAGTGGTCAATGGATATTCCCCGCCCCAAATATGGAAACAAAAGATACATTCATTTGAAGGAATGGCGAAGGCAAATATTTTACTTTACTATACTACAAATGATAAGATGGAATAGCAAAGAGGTGCCCATCAACATGCTTGCTAACGTCTGTGTGCTTTTGGAATTATCTGTTTTTCTAGCTGAGCTGTATTGCACCATGAGTTATAGAGATTAAAAAACCAGGAGATTTTTCTAATTGCCATCACGTCCCTTTACTTGTCATGCATCTAGTTGCAGTCCTTTTTCAAAAGCCTCATTTTGCCCTTCCTTTTGCACTGTTTTTTTACAGTAAATGCACTATGCACTTTGCTATGTTTATGAATGTTTGAGCTTCTTTTCAATGCCCAAAAAGGTATTAGGTTTGCTGATGTCACATGCAAAAGTTTTGGGCCCTAGAAAACAACATCACTCAATTCTTTGTTTATTTTCGTGTACTTCTGACAACCGCCATTGTCTATCTAAACATGTCAGCCCGAAATGTTGTTGCTCTCTCCTTTCACTTTTACTTGTCCACTATTTCAAAAATAGATTTTCATTTTTACTTGTCATTTTTAGCATATCAAGAAAAGAGTATTATATTTTTTCCATGTTTTATCCTTGTCATTAATTACTTATTCCCCAATTTTTTTTAAAAAAATGGTAATTGTTTCTATTATCCATAAAACAGTACATAGGTTGTACTGAAAACCATATTTACATGAGAAACTCTAAAAACACTGACCTATCCCTATGATGAGTCTAAGGCATCAATGATAGAGACAGTATCATTAGAGTACATCTGATTACACCAAAAACATAGTCAAAATGCTATTCAGTTTGACTTGTTGCATACTACTCTCCATATTCTCAAAAACTCTTAAGGTTCCTCTCTTTCCATATTGTCCACCAAATAGTGGCAGGAACAATTCTCCAATTGCTTTTGTTTTTTTGCTCGTGTCCCGGCTTCTTCCCAACTGTATAGAGCCTCTGAAATTCTAATAGGCATGGACCAGGAGATGTTTTTGAGTCTCAAGAACAAATTCCACAACTGGCCAGTGATTTCGCATTGGGTGAACAAATGATTGATAGTTTCCGCAGTTTTCCCACAGATAAAACATCTAGAGCAGAGTGGAATTCCCTTCATTGAATTCTCCTGTGTCAATACTGCTTCCTTAGCCAGTAACCACACAAAGCAAGCTACTTTGTTGGGGATCTTGTCTTTCCATATAGGTTTCCAGGGCCATTTGATTAACTACAAATTTTGATTGTTCAACTTCCTGAATGCTGCACCTACTTTAAAATTTCCTTTACAGTTTTTCAACTATTGCAATTTGTCCTGTCCTGTTTCCAAACCACTGAACTGGTCAATGCTTCTAAAAATTCTGTTACTCTTGGAACTTCCTAGTCATTGAGGTGTCTTCTAAATACAAAATTCCACCCTTGAGGAGTCCATAAGTCAGCTATAGTACTTCGTTGCTGCAGAACTAAACTGTGGATGTCAGGGAATAGTGTCTCCAAATTTCCTTTTGCATGCCAATCATCCTTCCAGAATTTAGTGTTTATGCCATCTACCACTTTGATCTTGGTGTTTGGTTTGAATTCATTCCAAAGTACTCTAATGGGTTTCCATAAGCTAACACCATAAGGGGTGGTAACCTCCTTTGTCATCCAACTATCACTCTCTTCATATTTTGCCTTTATGACTGAGGCCCACAAATTTTGATTATCATTTGAGTATTTCCAAAGCCACTTCATCCTCAAAGCTTTGCTCTGGTTCTTTATGTTCTTAATCCTCAAATCCCCGACTCTCTTTTCAGTGATTACAGTTTTTCATTTGACTAAGTTATACCCCTTCCTTCCTTTGTTCCCTTGCCACAAAAAATTTCTCCTAATGCTATCCAACCTATTGATGATTCCTGTTGGGACAGGAAATAATGACATAATATATGTTGGAAGTGCATCAAGCACAAAATTAACCCTTCCCCATAGTGGAAGGTACTGAGACTTCCACCTTGCTATCCTCTTCTCACACTTTTCAATCACCCCATTCCAAATTTCCATGGACTTGGATTTTGCCTCCAAAGGCATACCCAAGTATGTGGTAGGGAGGACACCAACTTCGCCACCGAGTATTGACTTCAAAATTTGCATGTTTGGTACTTCATTTACTGGATACAAGAAGCTTTTCCTCCCATTGACATGTAGCCTCGGCATACCTTCAAAAATAACTAGAATCAGTCTCAGTATTTTAAGGTGGTCTTCCTTAGCATCACAAAAGATTAGGGTGCTGCAGATGAGTAATCTCTAGACTTTCCCTTCTAGCTTTGGCAACTTCAAAACCTCTCAGCCACCCTTGACAGTTAGCATTCTTGATCATATTGTTGAGTTGCTCCATGACTAGTATGAAAAGGAAGGGTGATAGGGGATCACCCTGCCTAAGGCCTCTTTGTGCTCTAAAGTATCCTGTTGGAGAGCCATTTACCAATACTGAGAAGTTCATATAAGATATGCAAAGCTTAATCCACTATCTCCATTTGTAAGCAAAACCCATCTTCTCTAGCATACCCATAAGAAAATCCCAATTGATATGATAACATGCTTTCTCAATGTCTAATTTGCATAGAATTTCAGGTTTTTTTATGCTAACCTGGAATCTACAGCTTCATTAGCTATGGGGACTGCATCATTTTTTTTTTGATTTGTATCGGGTGTTCGAGTCTCTTAGAGCCCCGACTAATCCCGGGGGTGCATAGGCCCTCGACAAGGAGTTTCCCGCAAGTGCACCACGGTTAGGACTGCATCATTATCTGTCTCCCTTTAATAAAAGCTAATTGTTGTGAATCAACCAGCTTGGACATCACTTTTTCCAACGTTTCGGTGAGCACTTTTGAGCAGATCTTATACATACTACCTATCAAACTAATAGGTCTAAAGTCCCTCAATTCTTTTGCACCTTTTTTCTTTGGGATCAAGGCTATGAAGGTAGAATTCAAACTTCCTTCAAACCTCCCTTGTTGATGGAAACTCAGGCTCCATTGTGTCACCTTTCACCACTTCCCAACATTTGGTGTAAAACCTATAATAAAGCCATCCGATCCTTGTGCTTTATCAGTTGCACACTGTTTTAAACACCTCAAGACTTCTTCCTCATCAAAGCTTCTTTCAAGATCCTCCATTTCTTCCCCTGTCAACCTTGGGTCGTTCAAAAAATTGCTGGTAGGTCTCCACTGCACCTCCTCTGCATAAAGTTTCTGATAAAACTCCACAATTTCCCCTTGGATTATTTCTGGTTCTTGGACGATGTTTCCCTGGACTAGTAGTTGGTCTATGTTGTTGTACCTCTTGTGTGCATTAGCCATCTTATGGAAGAACTTGGTGTTCTTATCCCCTTCCTTTAACCAAATTGATCTTGATCATGCCTCCTGTAGATCTCATTTTTTATCAAACCCTCAGGGGTTGGCCTAGTGGCAAGTGATTTGAGCCTTGGGGTTTGCTCCCTTTTAAGGTCTCAAGTTCGAAACCCGCTGGGTGCAAACAATTTCTGAGGGCCATCGGACTGGTAAAACCTGAATTAACCGTGGTGCACTTGCGGGAAACTCCTTGCCGAGGGCCTGTGCACCCCCGGGATTAGTCGGGCTCTAAGAGACTCGGACACCCGGTGCAAATAAAAAAAAAATAAAAAAAAATGTGCAACATTGTTTTCTAATTAACTAAGCAATCAATAAGAAAATGATTTATAAAACACCACATACCCAGTGAAATCCCACAAGTGGGGTATGGGGAAGGTAAAATGTACGTAGACCTTACCACTACCTCACAGAGATAGAGAGACTGTTTTCAGAAGATTCTCAACTCAATTATATCAGCTCCAAAAGCAGAAAATACTAGATTCAAAAACGACTATAGTGAAAAACAATTGGAAACTCATAAATACAATACAAGTGGTAAAATAAATGATGGCCAATAACAACACAATATATAATAACACGACTAATCCTACAATCCTACTATATCACAAGGCAAGAAAGAAAATGATTTATATAAGGTAAAATTTTAATTGAGTTTTAAGTCCGTTATTTAGTATATCCTATATGGTTCATATAAGGAAAGATTTAATAGCAAAAATTTTAATCAATTTCAAAATTGAATATTTTGCAAATAAGCACAAAATAATAAATGATAGCATGCTAATATAATTAGTTAAGCAACTCTTCTTAGAATGGTTTATAAGATAAAATGTTAATCAAGTTTTAAGTCCTAAAATTTGGGATATCTTACATGGTTTATATTAGGAAAGATTTGATAAGAAACTTTTAGTTAATTTCAAAGTCCTAAATATTAAGGAAATAGCTATTTGTCTAATGTAAAATCTATTTTTTAACAGATAAAACTGTCTATTCACAATTTGTGTTGGGCTTCATGCTCTAATCTATATATTCTCTGATCTTTCTATCTATTATATTCAAAATGATATTCTATGATCAATTTATATTATATTCAAAAAATGAGAACTCCAAAACTATCTTTATCATGTTAAGAATGAGGACTCCAAAACTAAAAAGTCGTATTTCCTTTCTAAATAACTTAAATTCCTTACTTGTATAAGATATACACCTATTCTTTATGAAAAGGTATTGTCGATTTTAAGGAACACATCTATTCTTGAAATGGTACATTCATGGAAAGAACATGCCCATATTGATTATAATTTCACGTTGTTGGTCATAATCAGACCAACTTTGTTGGTTTCACCCTATAGATGAATTCTGGATCAACTCCAGCGTAGGAATTCTATGTAAATAGAAGCATTGCTTAGGAAAGGTACCTCAACCAATTTTTTACCTTTCCGAAACATTGAGTTTATTTTACGGTTCGCTATTAAATTCTGTCATCTTATTGTTGATGCTTTATATGTAGTAAAGAAAAATTCGGAATGGCCTATATATGGAGAAAACATGTAGTGTCAAGCCTTACTTATTAGCCTAGTGTGATGGATGATACATGACTCAAAAATGTACACGACCACGATAGCATCAACTTGACATTTGTATCAATCACCTTGTATTAACACATTAATTAGCAAGAAGATTTTTTTCCAAGTATTCTTGTTCACATATGATCAGCGTATGTGACATCTATTAAAACTTGTTATGCTTCCATACTATTAGTAAAGTGGGAAACCTTTACTATATAGTTGAATGACTAATTTGTCCATTGTTAGACCTCTTCTATTTAACAAAAGAGAGAATGAGAAAGCTACATATTTAATTCCCCAAATGTCCATAATACCTTTAAATGTGAATTAGGAGTATATTATAGACTTAATACATAGCTAACTCCTTAAACATGTTAGGTAGAAAATGCATGGGATTTTACAGCTTATCGAGGTGAATGTGTATAGTTAAATGAAATGACATATTGTATGTGGTTAATTAACTGCCTAACATATGAATGAGGCCACACACACGAGTTTTTCCAAAATTTGAACCAGAAGTGTCTAGTTGGAGCATTTTATTAGGAGTTGAGGTGTTCAATTGAAACAAAGCTTAATTTTTAAATGGAATATCCTGGCAAGTTCAAGGGGCTGGATATGTATTAAGCTTATAACATACTCAGACGGAATCAATTAAAATTTTGATCACCTCATCAAATAATGTGCTTTGATTATGAATCATGATATCTATTTTGAAGTATTATTTCTAATCAGTCTTTTAATATGTTGCATGTCTTGAGTTATATTATTTCAGCATTTTCATGCCATGGTCTTAGTTTGAATTTACATGAAGAAAGAGACTTTTGAATTTTGTGGTAATAAAATTGAAGATGTGTAGTGTACCAGAATGCCCTATGAAGCTTATGATATTCAAGATGATATGTGATTTTTGAATTAAATAGTTACTAAACATAAGAAGTCACATTTTTATTTAAACAAATGATGAAAAGAAAGTACGACACATAAATTAAAGATAAGAGAAGTGTGTAACTCAGACTGGAAAATTATTAGGTGCAAAAAGTGTGTACCATAGACTGAATAGAGTCATTTGGATATCCTTTTTTGTTTAATTGTACCATGTTCTCAGTCTCGATTAAAGAAATAGTCTCAAAAATTGATTGAAGTACATTTACAAGTAGTGTTATAAGTTACAATGAAAACTTAAGTTTAATATAAGAATACACATAATTTATTCATACAATGTTTAGAAACTTTAATTTTCCAGCCTATGAAAACCATTAAATTACGTGTTGCGACATTCTTACTAAAAAATCATCTTTCCTAATCCCTGAAAGATAGAAGAAAGTAACTATTGTCTCCTTTTATTTTACAGAAGTATATATCTTATGTTGCATTTTAAACAAATTCCAAAATAACAAGCAACTCAATGTTGCATTGCTTAACCAAAGCTTTTCTATCATCACTTTTTGTAATATTCTTGAAAACAATTTGATGAGTATTAGACTCTTAAGTTTGATAAGTATGTTTTACACTTTCTCCTTTCAGAAAATGTTGAACTGCACTTTCCGTAACCTAACTAAACATAACAAAACAGAAGTACAAAAAGACGATTAAAAAGATCAACTTAATATTAAAGGTAGAACTTGGGCCCATGTGCAGTATGGATCTATCGCTACTAGTATCCTTATAGAAGGGAATGGAGAAGGCTGTCATTTTATTTAGCAAGCTATGTAACAGCTTAAATATCCATTATAATCTGCCAGACAGTATAGGCAGTATTAAGTAGTCATACATGCATTCAATGCCACAATGATCTTGATGCTTCTGTTTTCAAATCAACTACTTTTGTCTTTCAATAGGAAGTTGCGGACGGATGTTTTTGTTTCCCCTTGTTTAAGTTTGAATGTTTGACTGATTCTGGAAATGATTCAAATTTTGTGGTAGACTGTCAGTTTTGGTTTCTGAATCTTCCACTGATGATCCTGTTGGGAGCACACAGTCAGAGTTGGCTGATGATCCTGTTCAGAATCCAGGGTCTACTTCTCCTGGATCTGGTGTAATTTTAGATCAGAAGCTGTCAGATAATAGAGAGTCTTCAAGTCCCAAGAATATGGGTAATTATGCAGATGTTGGGTTGGTTCAAGATAACAGTGCATCGTATACTCCCCCAGAGTCTCAACAGCAGCAAGATGCTTCTAATTTATCAAGTTTCTCGGTGAGTTTTGTTCTCCTTGGTTTGTTCATGTAATTCGGTCTGCGCTATTATTTCTAATGTTCTTTTTTTAATTCTATGATCCTTCGCTTCTATTTTTGCGACTTTGCATGGGATGCAAGCAGGCCTATGATCCCCAAACTGGGTATGATATACCATACTTTAGACCTGCAGTAGATGAAGCTCTTCGCGACCAGGGTCCCCAGGAGGTAAAATTGAATTTTCATTCTTTTAACTGTTTAGCAATCAATATGCCTCTCTTCTCTTGAGGTGCCAAATTGTGATCTTGACTCAGAGATATATCACATCATATTATCATCACTGCTTCAATTTTATGCTTTAGGTCGTCTTTTTCTGTGATATTACAATTTTTGACGTTTTCTGAAATTCAGGCCCTCAGCTCACAGGCTGCAAATAGCATGCCTGCATCATCAATTCCAATGGTGCAGCAAATACAACAGCACCAACCAATAGCCCAGATGTATCCTCAAGTTCATGTTTCCCATTATGCTAATCTGATGCCATACCGCCATGTTTTCTCTCCTGTCTATGTTCCCCCAATGGCTATGCCTGGCTATTCTAGTAATGCTGCTTACCCTCATCCGCCAAACGGTAGCAACTACTTGCTGATGCCTGGTGGTGGCTCCCATCTTAGCGCAAATGGACTCAAGTATGGAATCCAGCAGTTCAAGCCTGTTCCCACAGGCAGTGCTTCAGGGTTTGGAAATTTTACTAGTCCAACTGGTTATGCTATAAACACTCCTGGTGTAATTGGCAGTGCAACAGGTCTTGAAGATTCATCTCGGATAAAGTACAAGGATGGTAATCTTTATGTTCCTAATCCACAGGTGAATATCTAGTATTCCTTTCACTTTTATGATTCAACTACAGTTTTTCAGAGTCTGATATTTATGGAATACAACAATACCCATTGCCATACTGTCATTACTTGTCCCAAAGGAAAAAAAAAATCAGTGGTCTCATAGAGATATCTGTGCTATATACATTATTGGTCAGATTTATCTTTATTTTCCTTGCAACAAGTATTTTATTGTGATTCCACCGCCATCTTTTCCCTTCCTATGACCAACCTTTGGCATGCCTGCAATATCTTAATCACACTACTATCTTGTTCTTTGTAATCTTATTTGGTCTTCTTAGTGCTTAGAGAAGACGAGCTCACATTTATACAGAAATAGCCCTGGTCCTGAGGGAGGTTAGACCAAAAGGGATTGTGCTGAACAGAGGAAACTACAGAAAACAATTTTTGTGGTACTTGGGAAAAAAAGGGGAGAGCAATCAAGACTCACATGGACAATAATATATCCAATTGTGCCTGGGTTGGCCTAAGTCATTAGACATGGTCTAACTAGTCAAAGTTCATCAGGGTTCAAATTATGATTTAGTCAAAGTTCCATAGGGTTTAAATTATTGTTTGGCTCAATTAATAATGTGGTTAAGCTTTTAAAGCTTAGGCAGTCTAATGAAGGTTAAAACAAATGCCTATTCATTTGGTTTAAATATGTGAGCGCCTGTCATTTTCGCTAATGCCGAGGCAGGACAATGTAGAAACGGGACATTTTCCTTCTATAGAAGTGTGTTAATGTGTAGACTGCTGAGCGATGTCTTATTGCTGTTGGAACCACATGTTTATTTACCATCTTTCATGAACATTCTGCTATGGAGGCTGCTAATTTGATATTGATATGGTGCTTGAATATTGGTTGACAGGCAGAGACATCTGAAATGTGGATGAATCCAAGGGATATTTCTACTATGCAGTCAGGATCATACTACAGCATGTCTGGGCAAACTCCTCATGCCACATATCTCCCATCTCACAGTGGACATGCTTCTTTCAATGCTGCAGCCGCAGCAGCTGCTGCACAATCATCCCATATGCAGTTTCCGGGCTTGTATCATCCATCTCAGCCTGCTGCAATGGCTAACCCTCATCATATGGGCAGTGCCATGGCTGGAAATGTTGGGGTTGGTATGGCTGCAGCTGCTCCCGGCGCTCAAGTGGGTGGGTATCAGCAACCTCAATTGGGTCATCTGAATTGGACAGGGAACTTCTGATCAATGAATAAATGTCTGTTAATTTTGGCCCTATTTATGTGGGATTGCTTTAGCTATAGAATTTTCCTGTTCTTGTGGAATGAGAAGCACATAGTATTTCCAAATCAATGCTTCAATGTTAATATTTTCCCCTGCTTGGTGTATTCATGGTCAAGTGGTCTTACATTACCCATTTTCCTTGACGGTCAAGTAGTCTTACATTACCCATTGTCAATCGAACACTAAAAATTTTATGAAAAGTGTAATCATGCACCGTCTCCCGTACGAAACGTCTTTCTTACATACCAACTCATGCATATTCTGACAAATTTAGGTTAAAAGCTTTATACATTTGCATGTTTTGGTATTTTGGATATTAATTATGTAATGATTATATGGGTGAAACCACCAAAAACAAGAATTTGGAAAATGCAATTCTTTTTTATTGGAAATGCATGCACGTCTTTAAAACGAACCAGTTAAGAGTGATTTATTGCGTTGATTAATAATAAAATTATATAAAAAGAATAAATTAGAAAATACAAAATTTTAAGCAAAATAACATATAACTTATAAATAAAAACTGAATTTCAAGAGGAATGCAACAATTCACCATCGTAGAAATTTGCCCTTGTTATCAAAGTCAAAATTGTATTGATATTAATACATGGAAACACACTCCAACCAAAAATGTAAAGAAAATGTATTGAGCATAATAATATAACAAAAGTACTTACAACAAATTAATAATAACAAAATGAATTAACAAGTTAATAATAACAAAATGAACTACGCTAAAGCATAAAATGACAAACTTGAAAGTAAAAAAATTGGAAGTCCTCTAACAAAAGGCTAGTAATATGATAGTTTTGCTACTAACCAATTATCAATATCATAATATGTCAAAACATGTCTAATAGTGTTCGTATCACAAAGTTAATATTTATAAGAACCGTATTTTTATGTAAAAATTTAGATTTTTTTAATTAACTAAAAGACCTACGCAGAGATTAAAGGATAGAATAAGCGAGAAATTTAGTAGTCAAGAAAAAAAATCTAAACCTAAATAAAATCAAAACAAACTATGAAACAAATTAGACAAGCATAAATATTTCCTAGAAAGCTGTGACGACTCGTCAAGCCATTTTGAGAAATAGAACTTCTTATGTTATAAAAAATTTATCTCATAAATTTTAAAGGGCCTTTTTGGACTATTCAATAACTAAGGTTATTTAGTTGAGGAGTAATTTTAGATAACTAATGTAATTAGTGGACTAAAGTGACAATTTATATAACACACTATACCACTTATACCATATTTACTAAAAATAATTTAGCTAATATTCTATACTATTTATCCCATATTTCTTAAAAATAGGTTAATAGGATTTATCACAACTTGAAAGCAAAGAAAAGGAGAAGAGGGCACACGCTGAACGAAGAAAACGCAAAAAAGAAAAGAGAAGAAGGGACGAAAAAGAAAGAGAAAAATTAGGATTTTCATCCCAAAACATCAAGGTAATTGTTCTCGTCCTTTCTACTAAATTTTTATGTGATTATGAGCAAATTTTTAGGGTAAAAACGTGTACAATTTATGTTTAATTAAGAAAATATAGCCCTAGGGTTCTTAGAATAAAATCTTGATTTGGGAGTCGAATAACGATCCTTTTTAGCTAAAATTTGACGTATGAGTTTATTTTATTATGGGTAAACATAATCTAAAAGAAAATTTCAAATTCAAATTCGAGAACTCGGGTTGACTTTTTAACCCAATTTTTGAGTCGAAAAAATATATAGCAATATGGGTGTCATTGGATTCATATTCTTATGGAGATTATATATTTGATAGATTTGAAACATTCTGAGGCATTGGAGAAAGGGAAATTATTGTTGGATTAGCTAGCTTGACATCGATTCTTCGATTGAGGTAGGTTATGCTTTATTCTATGTGTTAGAGAGACTCTTAATAGTGATTGATATTCATTGAGTGATGTTGTGAAATTATTTTATGCATTTAATTATTGTGGTTTGGATGATTGATATGTGTTGTGATTGATGTGTAATCCCAATACCATGAAATCCATAATCTTGAACTTGTCTTATAAAAATTATGCTTTGAATAAAGAACGCTTGATGAAATATTATTAATGGAGTGAAAAGTAATAATAAAGAATGATGAACTAAATATATTTGGATCGGGTGTCATGTTACGAAATGATATATTTGGATCAGGTGTCACATTCCGATATGATATTATGAGATCGGGTGTCACGTTCTGACACGATATTATGGGATTGAGTGTCATGTTCTACATGATGTTATGGGATTGGGCGTCATGTTCCGATACGATATATATTGGATGGGTGCCACGTTCCAACGTGATAATATTAAAGGAAAACATATTAAAATGATTTAACATACTCATTCACAAATAACCCATTTCTCAACAGAAGCATGGTGTGGAGGATTGAGTCCTCATGTGTGTTCTTGATATTGTAGACTAATTATGTACTTATTTCATTGTGTTTTCACTTATACTTGTTACTTGTTGGTTGCCACTGTTAAGTGCTATAGTTGATTTTCTGTAATTGCTTTGTTTATATTGGTTTCTATTTTGAGTCGGCTAATGACATCTACTTAGTACATGTTGCCTGTACTTACCCTTGTATTTTTCTTTCTTTTAATTTGTGGAGTGCAACAAGTGTTCCATCGACTTCGACTCTCCCTCAGCTTTAGCCGCTCTCTAGTACATTAGATTCCAAGGGTGAGCTATCCTCCTAGCTTATAGTGGATTCTCTCGGTCATGGAATAATGTCCTTAGTTTTCAGACATAAATTATTTTATTGATTTATTTTAGTGTTGCTACTCTTAGACTTAGTATTTGAGATTAGATGTCCTTAATGTGATGACTTTCAGGTTTTGGGGAAACATTATATAATAGAGTTAGTAAGTTTTTGTTATTTCTTGCTTTATAAGTTGAACTTCTTATTATTTTTGTATTTTATAAGTTGAATAACTATATAAGTTGAAATTTGTACTGTTAGCTCGCCCACCTAGAAGGGTAAGTGTGGGTGCCACTCACACCCCATTTTGGATCGTGACAAACTTGGTATTAGAGCCTTAGGTTCATTAATCTCATCACACAAGGATAGATTTGGTATAGTGTTGCGGAACGATACGTGTGGACGCCTTTACTTTTCTTCAAGAGGCTACGAGACCTTAGGAAAACTCCCTTTCTTATTCATTTTGTCCTATTACTTGAATCCAATTAGTATCTAGGTGATATCAATTGGTATCTAGGTGATACTGATTGGTATCAGATCTTCTTCACTTCCTTTAGCAATAGTTAGAACTAGAGCAACATGCAGTTGTTGTAGCTTCTCGTATGGCTGCGTCCTTGGAGACAAATATATATTTTTTCGATTGAATATGAGCCTTTAATGACTAGTGACCAACATGATTTCTTCTCAAAGTTCTTAAAGTTAAAACTCTCAATCTCAGGGATATTAAATCTGAAAATGCTTATGATTTTGTTGTCAATTGTCATGAGCTACTTCAAAAGATGAATATAGTAGAGAGATTTGGTGTTGAGAATGTGACATACCAACTTCAAGAAGATACTTAAATACAGTGGAGGTATCATGTTGAGTGTCAATCAACAAAGCACCACCTATGACTTGGACAACTTTTTCTAACTTCTTTATAGAGAAGTATATTCTCCGAACTTTGAGGGACAAGAGAAGAGATGAGTTCCTTAACATAGAGTAAGTAAGGAAAAATGTCTATTAGAGCTTATGAAGCCAAGTTTCATGTCTTTTTCAGATATGCTACTCTACTTTGCTTCAGTTCGAAAGAATAAGATTTATTGCTTTGTAAAAGGATTAAGGTTAGATTTGCAGATTCCAGCTTTACATATGACTGCTTTAGCAAGGTGTTTTATGAAAGTGATTGATTTTGTGATAGAGCTAGAAAGGATAAAGCCAAATAACTTCATCAAGGCGATGACATTCAAAAATTTTTGTAAGAGAGATGAGTTTAGTGGTTCTTACGCCAGAGGACATAGTTTTGGGGGTTATTCAACCCATTCTATTCAATCTTCATTGCCAGTTACAAACGGGGTCCGTCAAAGACTAGTTAGCTCTTTTCTGATTCTTGGGGATTATATTCAGTCTTCTTCATCTTCACAGAGGCCACCTTTTGACCTTAAGACTAACACAACGTTGGACTGAGTTTGTCCATGTGCCCCCTTCATCTCCATTGATTCGAGTTGAATTGAGTTTGATTTTTTAAATTTCTTGAATTGAATTCTTGAGTTATCTATTGTCTTATTGAGTTTCTTATACATAAAAATGTATTGATGATGTTGATGAATTGAATATTTAATTTGGATGCATATTCATGTCTTCATTCACATGGACCCTAATTGAGGATCATATATGATTTTATGCATTATTTTAAATTGAGATTGGTGGTTGTTTTTCTATGTTGAGCAAAGATAATTGTGAACTAATTTGAACGTATTTTACCGAGTCTGCGTGAACATGAGTTTTTGAGCATAAATAATAGTTTGAGAAAAAGTCTTACAATATGTGAATGACTTTTGAAGCATGTATTAAATAGAAGCACATGATGTTTTGAGAAAGGATTTTGATGAGTTTTGAAAGAATTTCAAAGTACATTCCTTTTGTTTTAAAAGAAAGATTTATTGATTGAGATGAGTTTGAACTAATAAGAGTCCAATGAAACTTGATGAGATGATTTAAAATATTGGTAGATATGAGCACATGTTCTGGGAGTAGTATTGAGTACCAATTTAGATAAGAGTATAAATAACTTAAATTTCATAAACTATGCCGCCAACATATGATGAGAAAGGGGACATATCTCTAAAGTCCTTAAAGGGAATTTGATTTAATTGATTGTGGATCCAATGATGGTGATCGTCCCTTACTCTGACAAGGTATTGGACGAATGTGACAACGGCACCACTTCATTGTATCATTACTCATCCATATGGTAATAGTTGTTGGTTAGAGAAACTCCTACTTACTGGTGGTTTGATTTGATGCGAGTTGCATATTATTGAGTCTATTTTCAAAGCATGATTTTATTCTTAAACTTGCATATTTTATTGAGCTGAGTTGGATCTCTTGAGTTGAGTTGAGGGAGTTGAAAGTCCAACTTTAACATTTGTTAGGTAAAATTTTTATTAGACCGAGTGACTCTTCTTGGGATGCTCCAACTCCTTTTGTAAAGAAGAAAGATGGTAATCTTCGTATGTGTATAGACTGTAGATAACTAAATAGGGTAAATATTAAGAATAGGTACCCTTCCTCGTATTGATGCCTTATTCGACCAGTTGTAGGGTATTTGTATCTCTCTAAAATTGATTTGAGGTCCGACTATCACCACCTAAAAATCCAAGCAGTAGACGTGTCAAAGGCTGATTTTCAAACAAGGTATGGGCACTATGAATTTTTGATTTTGTCCTTTGGGCTTACAAATACTACTGCTGCTTTCATAAGACTGATGAATGGAATCTTTAAGCCATATTTGGATCTCTTTGTTATTTTCTTTATTGATGATATATTGATATACTCAAAGAGAAAAAAGGAATATGAAGAGCATCTGAGAATTGTTCTAGAATTGTTCAGGAGAAGAAATTATATGCCAAATTCTCTAAGTGTGAGTTTTTCTTGATTTAGTTTCCTTTTTGGGGTATATGGTTTCTAAGGATGGAGTTATGGTAGATCATTAGAAGATTGAAGCTATAGAGACATTATTAATATGGGGTTAAATGTGAAGTATATACAAATCATAGTAGTTTACAACTTGTATTCACGCAAAAGGACTTGAATTTGAGGCAAAAGAGATGGATATAATTGCTAAAAGACTATGATATTACTATAATCTATCACCTTGGAAAATCTAATGTTATGGTTAATGCATTGAGCTAAAAAGCAGGAAGCATCGGGAGTTTTGCCCATTTGTAGGTTTCTAGGCGTCTATTATCTAAAGAGGTCCAAACTCTGACTAATGATTTTATGAGGCTAGAAGTAACTAAGAAAGGAGGATTCTTGGGCCTGTATAGGGGCAAAATATTCATTTCTTGACAAGATTAAAGAAAAATAATTTGATGATGAGAAGCTGAGCCAAATTCATGATATAATCTTGCAAGGAGAGCCAAGGAAGCTGCAATTGATGAGGAAGGAATTCTGCGGATTAAGAGGTGGATGTGTGCCCCGTGTTGATGTTTGATTTAGACTATTCTTACAGAAGCTCATAGTTAGAGATACTCCATTCATTCTAGTACAACCATAATATGTCATGATCTGAGGCGGCATTATTGATGGAGTAGAATGAAGCGTGACATTTTTTATCTTATTGCCTTGTGTTTCTAATTTCCAACAAGTAAAGTATGAGTACCATAGGACTGAAGGGACTCTCCAAGGAATGCCCATTCCTAAATGGGGGTGGGAAATGATTGCCATGGACCTTGTGATTAGTCTTCCAAAAACATTGAGTAAGTTTAGTTTGATATGGGTGATTGTTGATAGGTTGACCAAAGACTATACATTTTATTCAGTAAAGGTGACTTATAATGTAGAGAAGTTAGCCAAACTCTATATTAGCGAGATTTTTCGTCTGCATGGAGTTTTGATTTTCATCATATCAGATAGAGGTACATAGTTTACCTCCAACTTTTGAAGGATCTTGTCGGTTGAGCTAGGTAATAGACGGAATCTTAGTACCGTATTTCACCTTCACACCGATGGACAGTCCGAAAGGACAATTCAAGTGCTGAAGGATATGCTTCATGCATATATGATAGATTTTGGTAGTCACTAGGATTATTTCTTACCTTTTGGTAGAGTTTTCGTATGACAACAACTATCATTGGAGCATTGACATAGCTCCTTTTGAAGCATTATATGGGAGAAGATATAGGTTTCTCATTGGTTGGTTTGATGCATTCGAGGTGAGATCCTGGGGTACTGATCTTCTAGGAAGTCATTGGACAAGGTGAAATTCATTCAAGAGAAACTTCTAGAAGCACAAAGTAGGTAGAAGAAGTATGCGGATCGAAAGGTCAGAGACATGAAGTTCATGGAGGGAGAGCACGTATTGTTGAAGGTTTCACCCATGAAAGGTGTGGTGAGGTTTGGTAAGCAAGGTAATCTTAGTCCAAGATATTTTAGACCATTTGAAGTTCTTAAGTATGTGAGAGAGGTGGCCTTATGAGTTAGATTTGTCTCTAGGTTTGTCCGGAGTACACCTAGTATTTCATGTGTCTATACTGAAGAAATATCATGGTGATGAGAACTACATTATTCTTTGGGATTCAGTCCTACTTGATGAGAACTTGTATTATTAGGAAGAGCCTATAACTATACCAAATAGGGAGACCCGTATGTTGAGGTCAAGGGAGATTGCAACAATAAAGGTCCAGTGGAAGAATCATCCAATTGAGGATTCCACTTGGGAGTATGAGGTAGATGTGCATGGAAGTTATCCACATCTGTTTTATTCAATCAAGTATCCTTTCTGATCCTTGCTTTTCTTTTGACCGTTCGGGGACGAACGCTGGATAAATTGATATCTAATATAACCACTCGTTAAGCCAATTTAAGAAGTAGAACTTCTTATATTACAAAAGATTTATCTCATAAATTTTAAAGAGGCTCTTTGGACTATTCAATAACTAAGGTTATTTAGTTGAGGAGTAATTAAAAATAACTTAGCTAATATTCTATACTATTTATCCCATATTTTTTAAAAATAGGTTAATACAATTTATCACTTTTAGTACATAAAAATAAATAAATAAATAAGAGAAAAAGTAAAAGTAAAGATTTTTAAAAAAAGAAAAAAAAAGAAAAGAGAAGTTGAAAGAAAAGAAAAGGAGAAGAGGGCACACACAGAACGAAAAAAATTCAGAAAAAAAGAAAAGAGGGGGAGAAAAAGAAAGGGAAAAGGAAGAGAAAATTAGGATTTTCATCCCAAAACATCAAGGTAATTGTTCTCGTCCTTTCTACTAAATTTTTATGTGATTATGAATAAATTTTTAGGGTAAAAACGTGTACAATTTATGTTTAATTAAGAAAATATAGTTCTAGGGTTGTTAGAATAAAATCTTGATTTGGGGGGTCAAATAACGATCTGTTTTAGCTGAAATTTGACATATGATTTTATTTTATTATGGGTAAACATAATCTAAAAGAAAATTTCAGCTTCGAATTCGAGAAGTTGGAGTGACTTTTTAACCCGATTTTTGAGTAAAAAATAAATATAGCAATATGGGTGTCGTTGGATTTGTATTCTTATAGAGATTATATATTTGATAGATTTGAAACATTCTGAGGTATTAGAGAAAATAAAAATACTGGTTGATTAGCTAGCTTGACATCGATTCTTCGATTGAGGTAGGTTATGGTTCATTTTGTGTTAGAGAGACTCTTAATAGTAATTGATATTCATTGAGTGATGTTGTGAAATTATTCTGTGCATTTAATTATTGTGGTTTGGATGCTTGATATATGTTGTGATTGGTCTGCAATCCCAAGACCATGAAATCCATAATCTTGAGCTTGCCTTATCAAAATTAAGCCTTAAATAAAAAAGGCTTGATGAAATATTATTTATGAAGTGAAAAGTAATGGTAAAGAATGATGAATTAAATATATTTGGATCGGGCGTCACATTCCAACATGATATATTTGGATTAGGTGTCATGTTCCAACACGATATTATGGGATCAAATGTCATATTCCGACATGATATTATGAAATCGATGTCACGTTCTGATATGATATTATGGGAACGGGTGTTACGTTCTGATATGATATGTATTGGATCAGGTGATACGTTATGACATGATAATATTAAAGAAAAATATATTAAAATAATTTAATATACTCAATTTTAAATAACCCATTTTCCAACCAAAGGATGGTATGGAGGCTTGAGTCCTCATGTGTGTTCTTGATATTGTTTACTGATTATGTACTTATTTCATTGTGTTGTCAGTTATACTTTTTACTTGTTGGTATCTACTGTTAAATGTTATAGTTGATTTCCTGCAATTACTTTGTGTATATTGATTTCTATTTTGAGTCGGCCGATGATACCTACTCAATACATGTTGCCCGTACTGATCCCTACTTGTATTTGTCTTTCTTTTAATTTGACTGTTCCATCAATTTCGACTCGTCCTCAGCTCTAGCCACTCTCCAGTACATCAGATTCCAAGGTGAGCTATCCTCCCAGCTCATAGTGGATTCTCTCAGTTATGGAATAATGTCCTTAGTTTTTGGACATAAATTATTTTATTTATTTATTTTGGTGTTGCTACTCTTAGACTTAGTATTTGAGATTAGATGTCCTTGAAGTGATGACTTTCAAATTTTGGGGAAACTCTATATAATAGAGTTAGTGAGTTTTGTTATTTCTTGCTTTATAAGTTGAGATTCTTATTATTTTTGTATTTTATAAGTTGAATAGCTAAATAAGTTCGAATTTGTATCGTTGGTTTGCCCACCTAGAAGGGTAAGTATGGGTGCCACTCACGTCCCATTTTGGGTCTTGACAAAAACTTATATTTTACGTGGAGTTATGTTTATACGTCTTCAAATTTCTTGATACAGGAAGCATGTGTGCTTTTTCTT
Organism: Solanum aculeatissimum; assembly: GCA_038996855.1. Taxonomy (NCBI): domain Eukaryota; kingdom Viridiplantae; phylum Streptophyta; class Magnoliopsida; order Solanales; family Solanaceae; genus Solanum; species Solanum aculeatissimum. Next base: position 26,823 of record JBCEWC010002784.1, read on the forward strand.
ATCATATATTTTAGGATTTTTTAATTATTAATTTTTCATATATCTTTTATTGTGTATATTTTTGGACTTCTTAATTTAAAAAAATATTTTTCTCAGACCATATATTGTAGGACTCCTTAATTATTAATTCTCCTACCTCTAATCGTGTATGTTTCTCTTACCATATATGCTAGGATTCTTTAATTAAATAAATTATTAATTATTAATAATTGGAGGAACAAGATGAAAAGTCGATTTTGTCTAAAGAAGAAATTTTTAACGATAAAAAGTTCAAACAACATTTTTAAAGGTCTTCATGCTTTTAATATAGTACTAGAGTTTATGATAAAGTAGTTTTCAATAATTCTAATTGAAATTTGAATACGTCTTTCAAAGTCCTAGAAATTTTTTGATGTCTATAAAAATAAGGAAAAATTACACAACTGAGTAAACATTTACTATTAAATAACAAAACTCAACTATAGTTTTGTAGTATTACTTTTCATAACTAATGTTTAATAAATCTCTTTAGAAGATCTTGCGGGACTCACTTTTTGTATAAGTCTCTTCATCTTTCAATAGTACTTTCTCTCTCCTTGTATACAAAAAATTTGATTTCCCTTCCATAAACATTCCCCTGATTTCTCTCCTACAATCACTCAAGCTGTTCATCATCTCCACAGGTAATTGATTTCAATTTTTTTCAAACTCTCTCTAAAATGGATCCTCAATTTCATGATTAATTTTTGGTGGATTTTGATTTTTTGCTTAATAATTTTAGTTTTTTTTTTATACAATCTTTTTAACAATTATTTTTGTTAGTACAAACTTACATATTATGGTCGAAGAATCATTATCTAAGAGGATAACTAGAGGTATACATTTGCGTCATAAAATTATGGAATATTCATCATCTTTTTCGCTGGGTATAACTCAAGAAATAGAGACTATTGCAGGGTCTCTTGCAAAATCTTGGGCCAGTGAAGAGGAAAGATCCAAGTTTCAAAATGATCCAATTGCTTAGTGAACAAGTTCCAAAAAGAAGAGAAAAGTAGATGAAATTGCTTCCAACAGTGGTGAATCAAAAGAAAACGATGGGTCCGATTCTGACAAACCTGATGAAAATGATATTGAAGAAAATGAGGTATTTTTTTTAATATTTTTGAGAACGTATATCATATCAGTACAATATTATAACTTGAGTAATTATACTTTACAAAGTCAATATATACTTCAAAATATTTGTACATAAGATTTTTTACACATGTATTTTATGTATTATTTGTATAATTATACAGTATAAGTATATCCAGTGTATTTATCGTAGTTATATACATTTTTTATAGTTACAGTTACACAATCTCATATAAAGATTGTATAAGTATATCCAGTATATTTGTTGTAGTATACATATGTTTTATATATATTTTGTAGGTACTTTAATTACTATTATTACATACAATTTGACAGTTATGGTTAGTTTTTATATAATAGGAGATCCTTGCTAGTATATGATACATTATGTGTAACAGGGGAGGGTGACACACACAATTAAACAATTATAGTTTTTGTATAAGAATCAACTAACTTTTATTTTTTGTATAATTTGTGTAATTCTATAGTATAAGTATATTCGAAGTAATTTCTATAATTATATACACTCATGGTTTTTGTATATGTGAAATTATATAATACTAAGTATATGACTTATACATGCATTCTACAAAGTTTTCTTTTTATATAAAGTCATTATATAAGTATACATTGTAATGGTCATTTTTGAGCCTATTTGTGAAAATTACTATTTTGCACTTTCGTAAGTTGCTTTGGACATATTTTGAACTATCTGTGTTGTTGGAACTGAGATCTTATGTTTTAAAAGTGGAGAATATGAGTTTTTGCATTTTTGGAAGCTTAAGTTGTTGAAAAAGTGAGTTTTTATACCATTCTAGATTTTGGGTGTCAAATCGGAAATCTGTCGATTCCATTAGCTCCGGAACGTCGAATCTGGTTTAGGAAAAGTTATGGAGCTAAATTAAAAGTTAAAATTTAGACCCAAAGTTGCATTTTCAGTTGTTTTTGGAGCCAAAATTTGATTTTGATCAACATTTGGAGTTCGGAAGCTCGAATCAAAATTTCGATAGTTCCAAATAGTGAAATCACAATAGAAATGGTCTCGTTATAATTTTTAGAGTTTCGAGGGCAGTTTTGGTATTTTGACTTTTAAACTAATTTTATTGGGTTTTATCGGTAATTGTGTCAAAAAGATCTTGAAATCAATTTTTGATAATTCTATTGAATCCGGATCGCTATTTTTGATATGAATACATGTCTGATTTGTGTATTTTGGTTTCCGAATGGACACCGAGGGTTCGTTCTGAGTTGAAAGTTTAGCTAAATTGCTGCTTCTCCACACTCGCAGATGACTTCTCCGCGTTCGCGGATGACTTCTCCGTATTTGCAGAGGCCTGCATACACGTGATCTCCATGTTCGCGAACTAGTTCCTGCATTCGTGAAGTATATTTTACCTGTATCAGTTTTAAGTATGTAAAAATATCATTTTAAATGATTTTCAAGGTTTATTGGGCAATTTTTGAAGAGGAATTTTGGGGAAAGCATTTTGGTAAGTGTTTCTAACTTCAAATTGATTAATTTTCATGACTATTATCTTGATTTTGTCTTGAATTTCATGATTTTGGATATTTAAAATTTGGCTTTTCTTCTTGTCTACAAATTGAAAACTTTAAATGTGGATTTCTCCCTCAATTTGAACTCTATTTTAGCGGAATTTTCACCCACGAACTCATTTTCTCGCGTAGAATCATAATTTCTAGTCAATTTCTAGATTCAAAACTTTAAAATTTAGTCCTAGTTTTGACCATTTTGCCCCTAAGCCTAATTCGTGCCAATATGGGTATCAAAATGCATCTTTTGATGTGTATAATCTATTCTTGATAGTGGTTGGTTGGTTTGAGATCATTTTTGAGACTTGGAGCTACCGAAAACTTAGTTCGAGTGCGATTTCAACATCGAGGTTGGTTCAACTAATCTTTTGGAACTAAATTTGAGTTATTGAATATGTTTATGTGATGACTGTAAGATTTAGGTTGTTTCATGAGTAATTGAATTGATATGATAGAATTTTAGTGAAAATTCGACATCAACTATGTTAAAATTGGTGTAAATTGTGACTTTGTTGATAAATTGAGATGTGTCCTTGGGATTTGAGATATGTTGGATGTTATCGTGATAATATAAGATATGTGATGTCATTTGGAAAGTTTTGTGGTAATTTAATGGTATTTGAAATATTTTTGGGAATCATATGTGTAATGACCGGGATGGTCATTGTTGAGCTTATTGGTGAAAATTATTGTTTTACCCTTTCGTAAGTTGTTTTGGGCCTACTTTGAACTATTTGAATTGTTGAAATTGAAATCCCGAGTTTTAAAAGTGGAAAATATGAGTTTTGGTCTTTTTGAAAGCTTAAGTTGTTGAAAAGGTGAATTTTCGTGTCATTCTAAGTTTTGGAGGTCAAATTGGAGATTTGTCAATTTCATTAGCTTCAAAATGTTAAAATTGAACTACAAGAAGTTGCAGAACTGAATTTGGAGTTAAAATGAGATTTTTAGGCCATATTTCACTCTATGTTCAATATTTCAAGCTTTGGGAGATGAGTTTTGAAGAGGGTTTTCAGAGAAATCTTTTGGGTAAGTGTTTCTAACATTATTTTAATTAATTTCCATTATTTTATCTTGATTTTTACTTGAATTTCATGATTTTGAATGTCCAAAATTGGAGATTTTTGCTCTACGATTTTGAAACTTTAAATGGGGATTTCTCCATCGATTTGAACTCGATTTTAGTGGAATTTTCACCCAACAACTCCATTTTTTTTGTATAAAATCCAATTTTGAAGTCAATTTCTAGATTCAAAAACTTTGAATTTTAGCTCTAATTTTGACCATTTTGCCTCTAAGCGTAAAATATGTCAATATGGATATCAAAATGCACCTCTTGATGCGTACTATCTAATTTTGATAGTGATTGGTCAATATGAGGATCGTTTGGAGGCTTGAGTTGATTGAAAGATTTTTCGAGTATGGTTTCGGCATTAACGTAGGTTCGACTAACCTTTTTGGGACTAGATTTGAGTTATTGAGTATGTTATGTGGCAATTAAAGATATAGATTGATTCATGAGTAGATGGTTTGATATATTAGTATTGTATTGAATATGTGGATCCAACTAAGCTAAAATTTGAGTAAATTGTGATCTTATATGAAAAATTGAGTTGAAATCTCGAGATTTGAATTACTTAGGACATTATCGTGTTACTGTGAGACTTGAGATACCTTTGAAAAGATTATGTGAAAGTTTGATGATATTTTTGACATATTTAGGATCTATGAGCATATTTTGTGACTTGTGGAGTCTAGAATTGTTGATAAATATTATTCATAAGAGAAAGATGACGGGAGGCCCATTGATGGATTTGTAGTATTAATCAATGTACTAGACCAAGCCCTCATAGTGGTATGGTGGTTGCCCATGTTTATCACCATCTTTTAAGCTATCTCGTAAAACACTAGTTAGTTGCTTTGGCATGCACATATCTCATATTTCATTGTGGCATTGGTATGCACATAGTTTATATTTGGGTTGTTGTATTGTTATGCACATGTTTCATTTTACATTAGTATCACTTGATGATGTATAATGCTTGAGGCATTCCTGTATATATATATATGGTATGTGTCGCCTTGAGGCATCTTTGGGGATTCATGTGCATACTTTGGGATGAGTAAGGTCCAAAAATAGTTACAACACTTGATTATTAAGATAAATGCGAGGATTTGAGACTTGATAACAGATTATGGTGTTAAGTGAAGCTTTAGTTGTTATCCATTATGGATATATATGATCATTAAGTTGTTATATACTGTCACGACCTGGATAGGGGGCCTAGATGTGACATGGCAAAGGAGAACCTGAAGGTCCTCCATCAAGCCATCATAACATCATTACACACATCATCAGTTCGAAAGTGCGGAAGCTAAACACACAACACATAAGCTCTAAGGGAACCGGGGATTTGGACTCAAGCTATGGGGATGTTATCGGGAATGGGATAAACATGGATTCACATAACACATAACAATAATCTCTAAGGGGACGGGTAAGTAGGACTCAAGCTATGGGGGCACATCGGGATTATGGGACTTTCCACATAAACACCTAGTCATTCACAATTCCCAACATTCAAGTCATAAGCATAATCAATAACAATCCTCATAATCAAGGCTAATAGGCATAACTTTCAATAGCATAATATTCAACATAGCAAGTCAATGTACAAGAGTTTAGATTTATCCAACAAGCCTCTACATAGATAAAGCGGGGCCTAGACATAGTTTGAGGCTCACCCTCAATACAAAAGTAAAGTAAATGACAACATAAACTAGGTAGATAGAAGGTGGCTATTGCCCTTGAACAAAAGGGCTCACCATTAGCAAAGTCTTCAACAAAAATCAAGCGTCGTCCGGTAGAATATGAAAGTCATCTCCGGTCCCTACATGGTTAGAACATGTATACAAAAAATATGGGTTAGCATAATTAAGCACTAAGTATGCGGGCATGCAATGCATATGACAATATGGTATGACCAAGCAACATGTCAAGGGGACAAGTGGTACGAAAGGAATGCACATAGACAAGGATGATATAACAATATGCTATGCCATGATGTATGAGATGCAATCCTATGATCATAATATAGCGGGGATGTGAACTCAACCGATAATGGAGGAGACCCGAGCGAGCTACTATCCGGATCCGTACTACTTGCTAAGTACTATATTCACCCTTGAAACAAGGGGAAACATACAAGTCATCCCATCTAGGGAGAAATCCCATGTTGGCACATGGTTTGACGGAAAG